>JAQFYP010000206.1:0-29661 GCA_034694865.1 Bilobella braunerae
GCTGTGACCAGGATCGCCCAACTAAGGTTATCCAGTAATGCCCTTCTGAACAACGGGAGTTGGGTAAACCTAGGAGCGTCATTATAGGAAGAATATATTCATAAAAACAGGGCCAGTGTACTAATAATCTATAATACAATTTTTATTATTTCTATTGTACGCCGTCGCTAAAAGTGGTTAAATTATTTCACATTCTACACGATCGATCAATCGGTTATCTTGCTTGGCATTTCAAACTTTGAAATTGCTCTCTAAGCCGGATCCACTAAATAAATTAATACTAATTAGAATTGACAATTATTATGTTTAGTATCTTTAAATAAGCATCTTACCATATTTCCAACTGAAATATCAAATAAAAACGTTTTGTTCAATTTGTTGGATGATTCTAAAGTAATCATGTATTTTTGCTGCAAAAGTTACCCCACTTAGGTCCCCCAAGAATGACTGGACAAGCAGCATGCATAAGTCTGTTGTCTATTTTCTCATCGTCATCCAAATTGAACCAAAACACTCCTGATCCGAATATTGGCCTCACACCAACCCCCAAATTAGGGAAGGCAGTAAATCCTCCTGAATCCACGTTTCCCAACTAGATTATTTAAATTTGTACAACACCTCAAAAAAAATTCAGTGTTTTTTTTCAACATTTACATAAACCATGAAAGTAGCCACACGGTTGTCCACAACGTCATTAGGCAAGCTTCGACCTGGATATCTTGGAATCTTTAAATAAAATTCGAGAAAAAAATTAACTTTAAAGAGAAAAACCGGATGTGATTTTGGCCCAGAGGTTGGTCCTACATTACCCCATTTTCAAACCCCACTTATGTACCCAATATGGCGCCCCCAGCCCCAGCGGTGTTTGCGAGATTTGAGAAATCACGTTAAATTTTGGGCATTTTGAAATTTGACCTTTGACCCTAAAAAACCGGAAGTAAATGGTACCCGGATTTTAGCCCTAAACCTCCGCAGGTCCATTCCTAAATTTTGTATAAAATATGGCGCTTATAGCTCCAGCGGACTGACAGACGAACAATTTTATAGAATAGAAGAAGATATAAGTCCCATGATTATTATATTTTAATATTTTTTACTTGAAATTACCGCATCATCATGAGGTAAGTAATGACCACCGTAAGTGTAGGATGCCAACTGTAGGTCTTCTGCCCCTCTAAAATTTGTTCTAAGCTTGGTTAACCGTTCAACTTTGGTGTACAAAGCAGAACATGCATTGCAATTGCTCCTTGGCGGATATGCATTGAAACTGCTTCTGAAAGTGGATAATTTTATGTTCTTCAATTCTCGAGTACTGCGGTCAACTGCGACAAAATGTATTGCTTCCAGCATCGGTTCCGCTGCTGAAATCAACGCTTTGGCATCGGCGATATTTACAATGTCGTAAACCTGCATTAGCAGTGGATCAGCAGACAGGAGTTCGGTTTTTAATGGATTAATGCGCCACATTGCATGGGCTCTGCGCTCATACCAGCAGAACAACTCCGCCTTGTCTTCTTCCGTCTATTAATTTTGAGAAAATACATTGGATATCTTTAGACATTTCTTTCTTACCTATTATTAAATTCTTATTTATATATAATTTACCTGAGAGTTCTTCCCAGAGCAAGCTGCATTGTACTTTAAATGAAGTTTGGCTCTCTTATGATTAGGTAATTGACGTGAACGTACTTCATTGGAGGCAAGTTTTTGAAGAAAAAACTTCAAATCCGTTTCATCTATTTCAGCTCCAGACTCAAACTCCGTATCATGCTAAATTAATTATAGAAGTACGTTATGTATAACTGTAGTTGTATAAAACCATAATTTAGTTTTGCATTCCAATATGCGTTGTTGAGGAAATCGGCATCGTAACTATGAAACTTCCAGCATTTTATACACATAAAAGAGTATAAGAAGATAATTTTAGAATATTATTTTTGGTAAGTTATTTTCTATTTAGTTATTTCATGTTAGGAGAAAAAGCCAGAACAGGAGTGAATTTAAATTTAATCAATATGAAGTTGTTTTCGCCAATGCAATGGTAAGCTTATGTACAACAATAAAAGACGCTCATAGCCAATGAATTACTTTTGTAGTGACGTGATGCAGAAGTTCTTTTGCTTCTTTAACAGAAGCAACGTCCTTCGCTGTTTCTAATGCAAGTTCTGCCCATTCCATGGCGAGTGCGTGAAAGCCAGTTTTTGAGGCTTGTAGACTTAAATAACTAAAATGTTTTCTCTCGAGACGAAATCCAGTTGAAATCCTTTGATACGTTCCATTGCCTACCTAATATTTTTACTTGTTACCTTAATCAACTTTTTATTGCTAATTTTTACGTGATGGAGATCAAGGCCATAAACTTCGATTATTCGGAACAATCGCTCCGACGCCACTTCCAAACTTTGTGAATTTGGTTTCAGTTGGTCGGCTTCTTGAATCATATGAAGCACTTTCAGTGCCGCAGCGCTCCCTAAAATCCTCAATTCGTTCTCAATCAGCGACAAATCAACTACATGTCTGAAAATCAACCGAAAAACCAAACCAGGGTTGCCAGAAATTTTTGATGTTCGATCATCCGAATCCTGAACCCGACCAGAGCTTTCGTTGTAATCTTCTAGAAACCTACAAAAATAAACAGGTTTTAATCCTTAAAACAAACTATTGTAAGCAGTACCTATGTAATATTTTTAGGTGGGGTGTAAGCAGAGTTACCTCTCAAGATGAAGCATCAGTGAGTCATATTTCGAATCGAATGTGCTAAAATTTAAGTCAATTGAGAGTTGACGCAGTAGTTCGTAAATAGTGTCATCGGCTTCAATTACTTGACGCAGATATAGCGAAGAAAGTAGCGGAGGTTGTTTTGAAGGTTCGGCTGCCAATTCAGCATTTCCAGTGCATAGTGCTAGGAGTACTGCTAATAAATTTAGTAGAAATAAATTCATTTCTTATTCAAATACAAGTGCTGGAAATATTTGAACAAACTACAGTACTCTATTCAGAGTTAATTGAATTATGAAGGCTATCAATTCTGCATTATAAAATTAATCATAAACTTAAACAATGAAGCTTCACTCCATAACATAGTACACATTTTCCGTATATTGATTGAACAAAAACTCTTTGTCGGCTCGAAATAGTTACTCCTCACGGTTAAAATTACATATAAAAAGCCCTGATATTAAACGCCTAAAATTATATAATGCAGGCATTTAAAAAACATTCTCAAAAGCAAACGCTCCGAAGTTAGAGATCGCAGATATTGCAGGCTAAACATGGATTTCCCATTTTAACCGATGTACGGTGGAATTAATTTCTTTTTTTAAAAAGGACAAAGAACGTTTCGAGAACAAAATTTAGTCCAACTCCTGTAGGCCAAGGGGTTAGAGCCTTGAGCTCTAGACATGGACGGACACGGGTTCGAGTCCCGGTGTCGCCAATATGGAAGTGTTTTTTTTCCGAAAGGTTTACCACTTTCCTTACCCGAATGGGATATTGGAGCCCAAAAGCCGTAGTTCGGGGGGTTAGGACCCTTGTCATAACTTGGGTAAGTGGGTAACACAGAAAAAGTGGTGGTGTGGTAGTGGTGAGTGGAAGCCTCGACAGTTGCGGTCGTGGAGGGTGGGTTTGGGCCGGTATGCGAAAAACAGGGTTCAGCCTCTGCCTAAGCAGAAGCTCCTCGGTGGTCAACCTCACGTTCTTTATTGAGCAGAAAGCCTTCAGCCTCAATCCTCGGAACTTCCAAGTCAACTCACAGGCCGATACCATCCTCCCCCACTCACTTAGCACAAGCGCAAGCAAGTTGACCAGGCAATAGGCAAATGTCAAAGAACAAAAAAAAAGAACAGAATTGATTTGAAATTTTACGTAAAATGGAAACGATAGAAAATCAGTTAACATTCTTATCGTTTCTCATGTTTGAATGACGAAGAAGTTTCAGTAGTTAAAGCTTTGATTACTATTCAGGTATTGTAATATGCTTGTTATTTATTGATATGCCTTTACTGAAACTTTTGTCTCAACAATTAACATACCTTGAATTGATTGTATCACGACATAAAATTTTGTTGTAAACAGTTTCTGGAAAACACAATTCAGGATTGGAATGAAATTATTTCATTATAATCACAAATTCGAAACTGTCATTGATTGTCAACTTTTTACTCAGAGTATTTGTTGAAACAAAACTTCTACCCAAAAGTATTAGTTTAAAGTAAACTTCTTAAATTTATTTGAAATGTTCAATAGTCCGCAAAGTGGAAGCCTAAGCGGTGACCTTAAAATTCTGAGAAAATCTTTATTTATAGTAACAAAACTAAACCTTTCTGAAATTCAATTAGGGAATGACTTCAAGGTTACAAATGTCAAAAACAAAATTAGAAGACGGTTGGTTGAAATTATTCTACTGATAATATGTACTTTCCGCGCCGCTAATTGCTACTTGCTGATAAACGCCACAGAGTCTACTACTGTGAAAGTGGCTACTGGCTTTACAACTATAACCCTGTTCGGTATAACGGCTCCACGCCTAACTTCAATGATCTATCAAGACGAGTTAATTTCTCTTATCAATAATATTTTCAAATTTGACGAATCTCTTGGTAAGCAACATTAGCAACATGAATATATTCATCATAGTAATTGTCTTTTTTCTGTGCGTCCATCGGTCTCGTTTCGTAATTGCAATTGTACTTTAAAACTACAATTCCATTAGAAAACTGCAATTACATTAGAAAAGTGCTATTGCATGAGAAAGCTGCAAATGCCCCATATAATGTGCTGATTGAAAACTTATATATATATATATTATATAATATTAAACTTATATTATATATATATATATATATATTTGCTAGTATTTATTTAAAACCAAGTATGGAATATTGTTTTTAAAGTGCAATTGAAATCTGAGATTTCAATTGCACTTCAAAAACAATATTCCATACTTGGTTTTAAACCCGTCCTAAATATAAATAGAAAATAAATAAACCGTGGTAAAACGGTCAACTAAGTAGCGGAAAAAAACTAGTTAGAATACAATAGACATTAGAGAAATAATAGTATCATTTGATTGGAAAACATAGATTGACAAACATAGATTGGAAACATTAGATTGTTTCATGCAAAAGTAGGATTTGACCTTGAAAGGTCAATATGAGGTCAAGGGGTCACTTTTGGGTCAAGAGGGGCTCTGGGGTCATTTAAAACATCATAACATTTTGTTTCATGCAAAAGTAGGATTTGACCTTGAAAGGTCATTTTGAGGTCAAAGGGTCATTTTGGGGGTCCCTGGGAGGCCACAGAGAAAAGTGTCCTATACAAGTGTTATTCCTCTTTATAAGAGAAACAACTTTTGTAGAGGTCATTTTGCATGTTGTCATAGAATGATATCTTTGACCTTGACCTTTGACCCGCAAGGGAGTCACTTCCGGTCAAACTAAAATAAAATTGAACTGGGTCGGATATGAAGGAGCATATCCCCAAAAACCGCTTGAAGATATGTTGAGTAGTTCCTGAGATATAATGCCTACTCGGACGGACGGACGGACGGACATTGCGAAAACATAAAGTAGCTTTAGCTACGCTTCCGCTACTTAATAAAGACGGAAGTATTCCTTCCAGTAGTCATTTTAAGGGTCGTATGGACATACATGACACTTTAATTGATAACAGATTACCCATTCTTAATAAATATCTAAATACTAATTTTTTATACAATAAAATTGTTAGAAATCGATTTTTAGCCATTAAAGGTCATAATTCGCTTCAGCGAACATAAAATCCCCCATTTACATGTCAAACTCAATTTTCAAAAGTTAATTCATGTTAATTATTTATCACAATTAACTAATCAGGATTTGATTTTGAAGTTATTTAAAGGTCATAGTTAGCTTCAGCGTACGTAAAAATTATTTACGTACGCTATTTTATTTACGTATTTGTTAACTATTAATCGCAAAAATAATTAAAAATAAAGAAATTCTGTTCATCATTTAATATTTAGCAATTTCGAAATCTAATTTTCAAAAAAAAAGTAAGGTGAAACGAAGTTGCAAGGACTCGAACCCGCGATGTTCGAGTATACTGGAACAATACTCACCACTCGGCCACACGGCCAGTTGTAAATCAACATAAAAAAAAGGTGGTTGTCTTTTCCTTCTGCCTCACGACGACGACGACGATCGCCAACCAACTCTGTTTTATTTATAGTAATATTTGGTGAAAAATAAAATCAAAGAGCAACGGAATACTGTACCTGGATCCTTTACCATTAAGAAGTTGTTTGAGCATTTGCTTAAAAGTTTAAGTAATTTTCACAAAAAGTGATTATGATCTACAGCTTTAAGCAAAGCCATTTTAATTGTTCAAGCCTCCTCATTGCTCACGATAACTATGTTCCAATATATTCCCGTAGAATGGAACATAATGATTGCACACGCACGTAACCAAGTAGGGTATTGTACCAATACGGCTTTGGGGCCCATTCAGTGGGTCATCGCACTAAGGAGAGAGGGTCAGAGGTAACTTGGGTCATTGGAATCATTATAACCTTTTATATTTTTGCAAAAATAGCAAAATAACAAAAACAAACAGGGTTTTGGGGGTCATTTTGGGGATTGTGAGGGTATGAACTTACAATTAGTTAGTTGTATTTAGTTAACGGCCATAACGCCTTACACGCTTTTTACCCTACCCGCCACCTTTCGTCTCGGTGCGCACCAGATGTAAGGTTTGGACAGCAACTGCCCAGGCCTTAGTTAACAACATATACAGGGTGTTTACCGAAGGCCAGATAAATTCATTATTTATTTTCGCGATTGATGTTGTTATTAGTGCCGACATTCGGTGGCGACTTTTTTGCCAAAACAAAAAAAAAAGTAAAAAATTAAAATCATTTCGATACTTAACTTTAATTTACTTCAATTTTTTCCGTGAAAGTTCTATAGGTTAACCTTTGGACCGAGTAATTTACTAAATTAATTAGAAATTCCGAATCAAACTACCAATTTACCAAATTAAGTTAATTATCTTAAGTTAAACAAATCAAAGACTAAGTGTACCATCGGCGTCATCAAAAACGCACTTGGCGTTCACTTTTATCCAGGCAGGTCAGGTTCTACTAAATGTTCCACAATTGAGGTTTCAGAGACTTTGCGCAGCTACAGGGAGCGGTTGTTTCCATGCGCGAAAACTTTTAAACCTAACCTAATATGGAAATAGCATTCCGGGACCAGTAGTGTCGATTTCGGTGGTGCAAAGCGCAAGTCGCCGAAAATTTTAATTCGATCTCTTTTCTGCTTGAAATCCAGTTTTCCCATTTAGGGCATATGGAATGAAACAAATTGATTTTTTAAAATTTCAAAAAGTTACGGCATTGCTGATGTCGGCATTAAAACGAGTAAACTTAGGTGTCACTAAGGGAAATTGGTAAATAATTTATCCGGCCTTCGGTAAACACCCTGTATGTAGTTCATAACTACCAAAAAAATCTGAAAAAAGACACAAGAGGCTATCCGTAATATTCCGCTGTTTTACGGGCCGGTAAAATTCTACTTTAGCGGATCAGCTCCGACTTTTTTCATCTAAACACCCCAATGACCTTTCAACATGCAAATATAATTATTTTGACCCGATCTAAAAAACTGAATTTTAAGAAAATTTTGAAATTTTAGTTGAACATGGGCTGAAAGTTGGGGTATTGAGAACCAAAAAAAAAAGTTAGGATTTAAAATTTGAAAATATTGACCAAAATTATTTTTTGAAAATACTTTATGAGTGCCGGATGGCCTTCGGACGCCGTAACCTTTTAACAGTAATACTTCAACCCAAGAAAACTAAAATTTCAAAAATTTCTTTAAAATTCAGTTTTTGAAAGCGGTTCAAAATAATTCTATTTTTATGCTCAGGGGTCATTAGGGTGTTAAGATAAAAAAAATCGGAGCTGACCTGCTAAAGTAAAATTTTTCCTACGGGCCTAGTCCATAAATGGAGGACACCATCCTGACGTGAGGTACGGCGGTAACATTCGCCTAATAACCGCAGGTGACTTTATGCAAATTAGCGCAGTCTTTAGGATTAAATCAAGCCTATTGGGAAACCTATCGGCTAATTTCCATATCTTCTGTCTGTACTGCCTAATCACGAAGATATGGGCATACACAAGGCCGGAGGGAAGGTAATTTTTTAAGGAAAAATACTAACAAAGACTTTTTTGTGGCTGATCGCGGGATTTGATCCCCCGTTCTTAAGCTGGCTAGTGAGGAAAGACAGATGCTCTAAGCCCCTAGGTCAACTCGGCTAACTACCTTAATAATAAAAGAATTATTTTAAAAGAATATTATCAGTGATATCGAATTCCCTTAGTAGGAGACGCTTGCCGCATGTTATGATGGCCATGAAAATGCAATTCTAATGTAAAAATTATTTGTAATGTTCGCAGAGAGTCGCCAAAAACATTCAACAGAAGTGGACCTTGCAAGTAAATTGCCGTCAAAATTGTACCCAACCGTCATGGCTTTGATTTGTTTCAGCGGACTTTGGATAACAGGATGCAATGTTATTCTCAGTAACACTATTCTAACAGGTGTGTGGATGCACATTATGTATCTTGCAGCGTCCATTTGTTACGCTATAATGTTTGTCTCTGACGTACTTGTCACCTTTGGCACGTTTATCACATCAATCCTAACATTAGTGAAGTGGCTAACGGTAACATGGTAAGAAAAAATTGACAATTTTTCCAAATATGCCTCATAAACTTCACTGCAGCATTTAACTCTAAAATAAGTGGCTGCAAGGGCTTTCAGAACTAAATTTATACAAATCTATCTTCTCTATCTTCGCAAAAAGATCTAAACGTAATCTAAGAGCAAATTACTTAACTAATTTATTTGAATACCTTCTCACGACTACAAAATTACGACTTGCAGTTAGTGTTTCGATGAATCCATTAAGTGTATCATCTTCACAAGAATAAACTTCACGACGGAAAGTGTCGTTAAAATAACACAAATTTGTGAAGAAGTTATGGCATTTTTGAGGACTTTAGGCTTCTTGCACATTTAATAACTATGAAATAATATAAAAAGAGTTAAATAATACCAATCTGTTTAGCGTCGTGCCGAGGCACAGAAATCTGAAAATTCATGCAATGGAAGTTATTCATATCTATCGGACAACGCAACTTTTAAATCAACTGCATAACAAAGTATTTGCTTTAATATTTATACCGGTATTGAAAATATCAATGGTACTAGGAATTTGCTTCATGGCTTATAGCCTGGTGCACTTGCGGCAAGAGCTCCATCCTATAATAATTTACTTATTGGTCTGCTGCTTTGTCACCGTAAACTTGGTTATAGCACCAGGAGCCCTACTCGCGTCAACGGCATTCAACATTTCCTCAAACTTTCATTTTATTATGCAACAACAGAAGGAGTGCGAAAATATACTAGTAAGAAAAACGTTGCAATCTATTCCAGTTCTCAAGTGCACAGTGGGCATAATGTATCATATGGAAGCGGTGAGGCGAACCTGTAATACTTACCTACCTGTATTTGGTGATTTACTAAATTGTTTGCAATATTGGTGTCTTAGAAAGCCAAAATGACCCTGCTGGACAACATTGCCCGCGGAATTGCGTTTAGCCTTCTGTCGTTGAATTAAAACTTTAATACTTCAGACGTTATATATTTTGATAGTCTAACGCTATAATAATACATTTCATTGCTTGATTCGTTGTTCAAGCTTTGATTTTCAAAGTCAAGATGTTGAATCACGCCACTTCAACTGCAAGTAAGTTTAGTAAATTACAAAAAGTACTTAAAACTTCAGCTTAAATTAATGCCAGTTATTTGCTTTAACAATTCTATAGCATCCACCAAAACAGACTAAAAAAACATCAAAAGCTAACAACTTTAATCTCTGCAATCACAGTGTAGTGATGTTTGGCGTGCTGAGCTCTCAGCATAAGTTGTGGTCACATAGTATTATTTACTTGCAACATACAGCCGGTCTCAATAAAAACTTTAAAACACAAGCAGTGTTATTCCAACTTACTCCACTGGTTCTGGTTTCACATTGTGATAACAACCGAGACTTTTTGGGGAAAAAAACGAGAAAATTGTGTGGCTAATTGTCAGACGAAATTGCTCTTTTACGTTTTGTCATGTAGGTACTATGTTAAACCATCTCTGAATATAACTCAAATTCCATTCTTGTGCTCTATTGCTAGGATCAATTTTGGCTAAATTTATAGACAATGAGTTCAGTGGCAATAGAACGTCTTCAACTTAATACTCTTGCACGGTCGCGACTTGGTTCTACGTAAAAACGCAGGCACAAATTAATTAAGCTCAAAATTATTCCCAATTAGTGAATTGTGATTAGTAACTATTAAAAATTAACTTTTGGAAATAGAGTTTCAAATCAAATTGGGTTTTTCTGGGTACGCTGAACCTGACTATGACACTTAAGTTAAAAAAAATCCTACTTAGTAAATTGTAAGTTACAATTTCCAAAAATTAACTTTGGAAAGTGCATTTCATATGGAATTAGGGGTTTTTATGTACGCTGAATCTAACTATGACAGTCAATGAGAACTATTGTATGAGTTGTGACGAGCAGAGCAAAAGGTAAGGTTGGCAGTGTTAACCATTGCGCTGGCCAGGACCTCTTACTCCAGAGGCCTGAAGGAAAGGCATAAGTCACTTGGTTGAGCTTCTTTGGTAATAGGCCCTAGCTAGCGCAGTGGTTTCCACTGCCAACCTTACTTTTTGCTTTCCCACAAGTGGTGGAAGAGCGTTTCGATCCCTACCTTCTGCTGCCTTGCAAAAGTGCTCTGCCACAGAGTTAGTTCTCTGAGCTGAGTTTAGGTTATTAGCATTTAAGAGAGATAAGAGATGTTGTTGAGATTCCCTGCCCGATTTCTTCCCCATAGGTTAATCAGCTCAGGTAAATTGCTTCTGGTGGCCGGAAGGTAACGGGGGGGGGGCGGGAAATTAATGAAAGGCATAAGTCACTTGGTTGAGCTTCAAGAGGCCCTATTCCACTGCCAACCTTACTTTTTGCCTTCCCACAGGCCTCAACAACTTGCTCTAATGCTCTGCGTCACTGTTTGGCGTTATCGCCACAGAGTACAGATGGAAGAGGGGAAGGGGACTGAATATCGGTGATTTGGGATGTAATGCATGACATTGATCTCTTTATCTAGAGTTCAAGTTGCAGAAATTTTGAGCTAATGCTCCCGCATGGGTTGGCTGTAGCCAATTTCGGAATCGCTGAAAACAAAAAAAAATTAGGAAGGGAGGGTTTTTCTTAACAAAGAAAAGTTGGGGTCAGGGGTCAAGGGCCATTTGCTCCGAAGAGTTTGGTCAACGCGCTCCTCTACCATGTGGAGTAAAAAGAGTACGACAAAGATCAGATTCGGACTCGCCGCCGATTTCAAAAGACAGAAGTTGTGTAAATAATACTCAGTTCTCATAAAATTGTAAACCCCGCGCGGAAAAACCAACACGAATACTAGCAAAAATATAGTCATAAAAACAGAGTCACCGTAATAATCCATCATAATTTTCTTTATTATTTCAAATCTACATCATCGCAAAATGGTAAACTATTTCACGTTGGACTATTTTGCCGGGCATTTCAAACTTTGGAATTGCTCCCTTAGTCGAATCCACTAAATGAATTAACAGTAATTAGAATTGACAATTACTATGTTTAGTATTCATAAATACAATATGCATCTTACCAAATTTCCAACTGAAATATAAATTTAAAATATTTTGTTCATTTTGTCATAAAATTCGGATATTTTAGAAAGTTACTCCACTTAGGCCCCCCAAGAATGACTGGACAGGCGGCATGCGTCAGTCTGTTGTCTGCTTCCTCATTGTCATCTAAATTGAACCAAAACACTCCTGATCCGAATATTGGCCTCACGCCAACGCCCAAGTTAGGAAAGACAGTAAATCCTCCCGAATCCACATTTGCCAACTAAATAGGAAACTTTTAAACTGTACGAAACCTCGTAAAATGTTCACAATCCTTTTAAACACTTACGTAAACCATGAAAGTAGCCACACGATTGTCCACAACGCCATCAAGTAAACCATGACTTGGATAACTTCGACTCTTGAAAATTTTTTTTGAAAGAAATGTTATTTCTATCTTTAATATTAAAGTAATGCAAGGAAAGAATATAAATAGGAGATATATTCTCAGTATCATATATGATTATTATACTTAAATACATTTCACTTGAAACACATTACCGCATCATTATGAGGTAAGAAATGACCACCAAAAGTGTAGGATGCCAACTGTAGGTCTTCCGCCCCTCTCAAATTTGTTTGGAGCTTGGTTAACCGTTCAACTTTGGTGTACAATGTAGAGCATGCGCTGCAATTGCTCCTTGACGGATATGCATTGAAACTGCTTCTGAAAGTGGTTAGTTTTATGTTCTTTACTGCTGGAACATTGGGATCGACTGCGGCAAAGCGTGATGCTACCAGCATCGGTTCCGCAGTTGCAATTAACGCTTTAGCATCAGCGACATTTACAATGTCGAAAACCTGCATCAGGAGTGGATCAGCAGACAGGAGTTCGGCTTTTAATGGATTAATGCGCCACATTGCATGGGCTCTGCGCTCATACCAGCAGAACAGCTCCGCTTTGTCCTTTTCCGTCTATAAATTTTGAGGGAAAACATCGAAATTTTTTTCCACGTTTTTTCTTACTTCTTATAAACTCTTGCTGATATGTTATTCACCTGAGAATTCTTTCCAGAACAAACTGCATTGTATTTTAAATGCATTTGGGCCCTCATATGATTTGGTAATTGACGGGTTCGTACTTGATTGGAGGTAAGTTTTTGTAGAAAAAACTTCAAGTCCAAGTCATCTAGTTCAGCTCGCGACTCAAACTCCGTATCATGCTAATTTAATTGTAATAACTGTTTTTATATAAAAAAAAAATGTATTTAAATTAATAGTTTTGCATTGGAATTTGCGTCAATTAAGAAAACGGCCTCGTAAGTCTCAAGCAGTTAATAAGTTCAAGTACATATGGGCATACCGCACAATAATAACTCCATCAAATTGTTTTTAGTAACTTATTTCTTTTTTAACAATTGAATATTAGCCAAACCAGCCTGTAGTGAAGGGATTGCGTGAATTTAAATTTAATATAGTTGAAGTACTTGGGATCCGACTTTATTTTATTTCTCAACAAAAACTATTTCGGCCTAAAAAAATAAGTGGCAAATTGTTACTACTAAACGTTTAAGTACAAAACCGTATGCTAGGAAGGGCTTGCTTGGTTTAATATTTATAAGTACAAAACGAAATAGCACTCATTGTTAATTACTTACTTTTGTGGTGACGTGAAGCAAAAGTTCCTTTGTTTCTTTAACAGTCGCAGCGTCGTTTGCTGTTTCTAATGCAAGTTCAGCCCATTCTATGGCGAGTGCGTGAAAACCAGTTTTTGAGGCTTGTTGACTTAAGTAACTGAAATGTTTTCTCTCGAAATGAAATCCAGTAGAAATTCCTTGAAACGTCCCATTCGCTACCTAATATTGAATCTGTATAACTTTAATTTCTTTGAAAAATTGTTTATTTTTACGTGATGTAGATCAAGGCCATAAACTTCAATAATTCGGAACAATCGCTCCGACGCCACTTCCAAACTTTGTGAATTTGGTTTCAGTTGATCGGCTTCCCGAATCCTACGAAGCCCTTGCAGTGCCACAGCGCCGCCTAAAGTCCTTAATTCATTCTCAATCAGCGTTAAATGAAATACATGTCTGAAAATCAGGCGAAAAACCAAACCAGGGTTGCCAGATATTTTTGATATTCGACCTTCCGTATCCTGAACCAGACCAGAGCTTACGTCATAATCTTTTAAAAAACTGCGAAATATAACAAGGTATAAATTCTTAAAAATAAACGATGCAAGCAGTAGGCTATGTTGTTAGGTCGGTAACAATCACAGTTACCTCTCAAAATGAACCACCAGTGCGTCATATTTCGAATCAAGCGTGCTAAAATTCAAGTCAACTGAAAATTGACGCAGGATTTTGTAAATAGAGTCGTCGCCTTCAATTAGTTGTCGCAGGTATAGCGAAGAAAGTAGCGGGGGTTGTTTCAAAGGTTGAACTGTCAGTTCAGCAGTTCCAGTGCACAGTACTTGTAGCACTGGTAATATATTTAGTATAAATGAATTCATTTCTTATTAGTACTAGACTACTAGTGCTAGAAATATTTGAGCAAACTACAGTATTTTATTCAGTCATACTTGCCTTATGAATGAAATGAATTGTGCATTATTAAACAAAAGGCAATCATTTTAAACAATAAAGGGCCTTCCCTATCATATAGTAAAACTTTTGAATTCGCAAACAAACAATTTGCGGCATATTTATTTAACAATTTATCCAACTCCTTGACTGAACGAGGAAATTACACGTCACGTCAAAATGGCATAAAAAATTATTGACTAAAAACATTATGTTAAGGTTATTAGAAAATCTCTTGAAAGTACACGCACAAACTTTAGAAATAAAAATTTTCTAGAAGAACTTTACTATAACTTTCAACCTGACGAAGATTGCTCAAGCCATTCACTTTATCAGAGTTATATCATAGTGTGGTAGCGGTAAATTATTCAAAATTTTAATAATATAAATAAGATAAACACTGTTTTGATACTATTCAAGTTTTGATATAAGTGATCAGAGTAAAATTTTTACATCGAGCATTAGTTTTTATCTTGATATCTTGTAAGTATTCTCGAGAATAATTACATCGCTCTATTTTTACTCCGGCGAAACCCGTTCTCCATATCAGATAGACCAGTGTGTTCCTTTATAATAACTGAGGTGCATCGTATTTTATTTTCAAACACAAACAAAGGACTTTTTGGAGAACAGAAACAATTCAAAATTCTTCCTAAAACGGAAACAATGGAAACTCCATTCTATTAGTTTCTCATACTTGAATGACAAAAAAGGAGTTGCAGGAATTAAGGCTTTGTTTACTATTCAGGTATTGAAATTACTGTTAATTTATATACATTTACTGATACTTTTGTCTCAAAGACAATTAACATAAAACTGGATTGGTTGAATCACGACACATGAGTTTGTTGTAAACAGTTTCTGGAAAGCAGTACTGAGGAATGGGAGTTCATTGTTTCTTTGTAAGCACAAAGTGAAAGCTGTCATTGACTGTCAACTTCTCACCAATAGTATTTTTTTAAAGTAAACTTCTTCAATTTCCTCGAAAATTTTCAATACTCTGTAAAGTACAAGACTGGGACCTAAAATTTCTGAGAAAATCATTATTTCTTGTGACAAAATTAAACATGTTAATTAAAATTAAATTGTTTGAAATTCAATTAGGGATTAGCTTCTACGTTTGCAATGTCAAAAAAATTGAAAACAGTTTATTGAAATTATACTAGTGGTAATATGTACCTTCCGCGCCGTCAACTGCTTCAAACGTATGATAAATTCCAGAGTCTACCACAGTAAAAGTACTTACTGTGCGTTATATCGTGTTTATAAAATGTCTTGCAACGCTCCATAGAATGGCGGTTTAAACCTTCAACAATACTGGACTGTTCAAATTCAGCGTCCTCGAAGCTGTAAAAAGTAATCATGGTTTTGATATGTTTCAGCGGAACTTACATAACATTATATAACTTTATTCTCAATAACACGATTCTTACAAGATTGTGGATTATTTATCCTATAGCTATAATTTTCGTCTCTTACTTACTTGTTACCTTCGGTACCTTTGTTGTATCTATCAAAACATTGGTGAAGTGGCTAAAGAAAGCATGGTATGTATAAAAAAAAATTAAAAATGATTTTTCGATGAATTATGATATACAAAAGCACCAAAATCGTGCATGCGGCCGGACTTAAATTAGATATAAGCAGGCTTGCGGAATTTCTTGTATATTTTCCATAATTGGGGAAAATAATTATTACTATAAAATATGAGAAGAACTAGAAAAACTAACCCGTCGTAAGTGAATTGATTGTGAGCTAACAGTCTTGTGATATACCACATAAACTTTGATGTAAAATTTTAATCGAAAATAATATAAGAATCGGCAATTTGTTTCCGGAAATATCACGAAGCACGTTTTCTTCTCCACATTTTTGGGGAACGAAAGCCTCTATCTTTGTGTTTTCAAATTTTGTTCCTTAGAGTTTGGATGAATAGCAATCAATACCATCAGAAAAAAAAATTAAAAATATTAGACTATAATCCAGGGCTCCTAATAAGAAGTGCAAGAAATTTAGTTGCAGTGAACCACCCACACTTACTTCCTCCATTTATGTTTACCTTGTTTTATATATTTAGTAAAAGTATCTTGTTCTAACATAAAGTAAATTTTGTTTAATGTCCTGCCTATATTAGATAAGAAAATCCGTATGGACGCTATTCATATTTATCGAACAATGCAACTTTTGAAGCAACTACACAACACTGTTTTTGGATTCATATTTCTACGGACAATGAAGGTGGAAATGTGGTCGCTACTTGCTTCATGGCGCACAGCATGGTGCACTTGCGTCAACAGCTCCATCCTGCAATTGTCTATTTATTGGTCTGCTTCTTTGTTACCATAAATTGGGTTATAGCACCTGGGCCCTACTTGCGTCTACTGAATTCAACAATTTGTAAAATTTCATGTTACCATGAAACAACAGAACGAGCCCAAAAATACACTAGTAAAGAAAGTGTTGCGATCTCTTCCAGTTCTAAGTGCACGGTGGGCGGGATGTAGGCGGTGAGGCGTACTCGTAATACTTACTCGTTATTTGCAATTAGCTAATTTGTTTGAACATTGTTTTTTAGAAAACAAAAATGACCCTGTTGGGCAACATTGCCCGTGGAATTGCGCTTAGCCTTCTGTCGTTCAACTAAAATACTTTAAGCACATCTGTAATTATCAATAAGAATGAAATGCGCCAAACACTAGTATGTGAGTTTACATGGTTTTTATTGGAAGTTCCATTTTAGGTTTTGGACGAGGTAGACGTCTCCCTTTTAATTTTTAGTGAAAACAAACTTACCCTTATTTTTTGACGGGGTAGGGTAATCGGGTCGGCCGGCCCAACATCCGTTAGTATCCTGACCCACACGAGACAAATTGCGATATACTTGGACTCCTGGACCAAATATTGTTGCATTTATATTTCTCAAAACTGTAAGAGAAAATCCTTTTTTAGAACCACAGGTATACGCAGCGGCATTTTTAACGGTACTTAGCTGCAATGTCTGTTTCTCGCTCACCGAAAGGCTCAAGGCTGAATCTGAATTTGACGCAGACCACTTTGTCATTTACCCCTGTGGGCAAAGATGGCAACAAGCGAGCTCTCGAGGACTCAGAAGAGCTTGATTTAAGCCAGCCTCCACCCAAAAAGACTACCACGGGTCCGTTATTTCCAACGGTACTTAGCAACACAGAGATTTTGGGAGAGGATTCCAAGATGGTGGCTATGCTCAAGTCAATCATGGAAACACAATCCGCAATCCTGAAGCTAAGTTGAGCCGATTTCCAAAATGAGTGATAACGTTAAGGTCATTGAAGCCAAATTGGAAGCCTACAAAGCTAGACTCGAAGCTTACGAGACTCGAGTAGCTCATCTTGAAGAAACAGAAACTGCAAACCTGAAGGAAATCGACTCGTTGAAATCATTTTCGCATTCTTTAAAGTCTTTTTCAAGTAGCATTTTTGCTACTTGGTTATAAACACCACCGAGTCGACTTCAATCAAAGTGCTTACTGTTTGGACGGTTATAACCACACTTGGCATAACGTCACTTTGACTAACTGCGATGCTCTATCACGAGGAGTTTATTACTCTTATCAATAATATATTCAAAATTGATACATCAATTGGTGCGTTTACATTATACAGTATTGCTAGACAAGCCAAATCTAGGACAGGGCAGTTCTAACTGTCCCCTACTATTAAGTTTTTTTGACCAAACAATAAAATAAAAGTAAAATAAAACAAAAAAACCGAAACACTTGGCAATTATGGTTTGCCAAAATTAAGGGCAGGCACAATAAGTGCTTTTCTGTGCTAGGACGGGCTTGTCTTGCTAACATAATCATTAAAAACGAAAGTATTTGTCACACTATTTGTCACACAATAGAAAGCTGCCTAAAACGCTCGACTGATGTGGAATGTACGAGTACAACATCATCAAAGTTGTACCCAACAATCATGCTTTTGACGTTCTAGCGGAACTAGTATATCCACCAGAGGTTGGTGGTAGACTATTTATCTCGCAGCGTCTTTTGTGTATGCCATAATGTTTGCCTCCGACGTACTTCTTACCGTCGGTACATTTATTCCATCCATCCTAAAATTGGTGAAGTGGCTAAAAGTTGCATGGCAAGTATTGAAAATTTGCATATTACAAAAAAGATACAACATACTTGCTTTTCACTAGAACAGTATAAAAAATGATCCGTTTTAAAAAACATACCTAACAAAAAACAACATAAGTTGCCACGCATTGCCTGTATTGCAAACTCATATTACATAATCACTTTAAAAATTTCATCACCGCGATTAATATTAAGGAGAATCCTTTTGAAAAATACATAAAATATCTAAAACATGGTCAATCTGTACAAAACGGAGAGACAGAATCTTAAATTAAAGTAGCTAAACAAATTATTTCAAAAGTAAAATCCAAATTCCAATAACTTTTTTCTCATGCTAAAACTATAAATCATTATAATTTGAAAGTTACTAACAAGAAGCACCCTCAAAACTGGCAAATGACTATATGGTAGGTAGCTAATGAATAAATCATGGCAAAGAATTCATAAAATACAAATTAAAAAATAAGAGGTTGAAAATTGTTATACTTTAGAGAAGTTTCAAATTGAGCTAAACTTTCGTGACTTTAGTAAGAACAATGCTATTTTAAATATTAATACAGTGGACCTAGGTAAATTCAAATCTGAGAGAGAACACTCAACCAGTTTAACTTATCCAAGGTTTTAGTTTTCGAAGTAGCATACAAATGCTCTTCATACCGATTTAAGCATTTTGCCTTTTGACTTATAATTTTAACACAAATACAAAAAACGCATTTATTTCACCTAACTGGGTAGTATTTCCGAGATTTGGCAGAAAATTTATTCAAGTTTTCCGAGGATCGATTTGTATGTACGCTCCCATAAGGTTACCCGGTACCCGCCTAATTTGTTTAAGTTTAACTGAGCTGTTGCCTTATCCGTGTTTGAGTTAATCGAAGTCCACTGTTGCTACAAATACGAGTTCATTTGCTTTCATAAATCAGCCTTTGTTTAGCATCGCACCAACATTAGATGAGAACATCTCTGCAATAGAACTTATTCATATCTATCGGATAATGCAACTCTTGAATCAACTGCATAACACAGTATTTGCATTAATATTTATACCCGGAACGAAAGTTGGAATGGTTGTCAGCATTTGTTTTATGGCACACAGTCTGGTGCATTTGCGCCAAGAGTGAAAAATTTTTTACTGATTGGTATGCTGTTTTGTTACCATAAATTGGGTCATAGCTTCTGGAGCCCTACTCACGTCAGCGGTATTCAACATTTCCACGACATTTCATCATATTATGAAACGCCACAAGGAATGCGAAAATTTACATATAAAGAAAGTGTTGCGATCTCTCCCAGTTCTCAAATGCACATGGAATCCGTGAGGCGTACCGGTAAGCCTTACCCAAAATTGGTAATTAGCTAATTCGTTTGATCATTGATTTTTAGAAGACAAAAATGACCCAGTTGGACAACATTGCCCGCGGAACTGCGTTTAGCCTCCTTTCGTTCAGCTAAAATTTGTTACCTCAAGCAACTGTACGAAATGAAACCTTTCTTGGCAAGCAGCATACCTTTTATAGCATGCGAGTAAGAACTACCATTGCTTCTACAATTTGCTATTACGTGCCTTCTGATGAATATTTAATCTTTGGCTTTAATTATAGTAATCAGCTCTAGCTTCATTTAATTGGCTATTTGCTTCTCAATATTCCGACAATAGCATATTAATGTTCCACAAATAAAAATTAAACAAAATTTAAAAGCCTCACAGCTCTCTTCCTGTAGTTTGTTTTTGTCTTTTCGGAACTACCATAATTTGGTGTTAGCATGGAAAGATTTGGAGATGAGAATTATGTGCCTATCCAAACTTTTTTGAAGAGTTAATATGCTCATGAGCCTAAATTAAGCCTAAATGAATTCAATTTCTAGAGAATTCAACGATTCAGGCACAAAAGAGCAAGGTTACTCTTATAACAGTTTAGTGACGTCTGACGAGCTCTCAGGCAAAGATTGTAGTAATATTTTGGTCTTGCCAGAATATCGGACAGTTTACATAGAAGCATTTATGGCGCATTTCGTATTTTTTGAATTTACCCTACTAGTCCTGGTTTTAGTTCGAAGTAACAATGGATATCTTGGTAATCAATCACATTATTCAGAATTGCGTTGCATGTCTTATGTAATGAGTTATTAAATTTGCCATCCATTTACTTAGTAAACGTAAGCGAAAACAAATGCGAGAAACCAAGCAGCATTTGCATCTTTTTTTTTTCACCCCAATCGCCAATTTTCTCTTGAATTAACGCACATTATATATATGGTGCTTAAATAATATAAATAATAAATAATAATAATAATATAATAAATGCATTAATTCATTTCAACTGTCTTAAGAGGCGAGCCTTATGGTTTATGGATTATAAATTGCAGTTGCAGGATTGCGCAATTGCCTATATTGCACAATCGTGCTAGTAAATAGATAAATATGTAAAAAATCAAAAAATCAAAAAATTAAAAAAAAAATCAACCTGTTCAAGTTAGCGCAGACTTACGGACAGACAGACAGGGCGTTTCCGTAAAGTGTTAGGATGCTCCTTTAACTTACATCCAGGTTTTGTTTTTGCATAGCTATTGGGAACGAACAGGGTAAATGTGGGAACGGAATCGTTGATATTGGCGAAGAATGCGACTGTGGGTCCGAATGCACCAAGCACCCTTGCTGTCAAAACTGTCATGTAATTACTTTATCTACTTAAAAAAAAATTTAATATAAAGTTTGAAATTTATTGAAAAAAAATCTGCTCTTTTTTAAGTTTTTGAAGTACGGTTCGGTATGTCGTCCAAGCCTCGGCGAATGTGACATTCCGGAAATATGTTCAGGGCAAAACGACGAGTGCCCAACGAATACGTTTATAAAAAATGGAGCTCCGTGCAGTAATGGTGAAGGCTACTGTTTCCATGGCGACTGTCCCTTACTAAAGCGCCAGTGCCAAGACATCTGGGATTGGATGAGTAATATTTGCAACTATGCATAATATTTTTTTATATAAGTATTATGCACGTGTATAGCAATATGAATCCTAGTTTCATATAATATAGCGTCTAAATGTTACATATGCAGCTTATCAACTTTAAGTAAATGTTCTAGGCAAATCGGCAACTAACGAATGTTTCCATGCTCTGAACGTTGGTGGACATCATAATGGACACTGTGGAAGGGATCACCATGGCAAGTACAGGAAATGTGAAAATGGGAATGTCATGTGTGGAACACTGCACTGCAAGGGAGGGTCAAAAGCACCCAGACAAACTTTTGGAAATAATACTTATACAAAAATTATAATAAAGCTTCATAGAGTGGACCACGAGTGTAAAAGCTTGTCTGGCCCGTCACAGGACCAAACCCTGGATCAATTGGAACTTGTCCAGGACGGAACCAAGTGTGGTCATAACAGAGTAAGCTCGTCAATAATGCTAGAAACACCATATCTAACGAAAAAAGTTAATTTTAAAATTTGAAACAATTACTTAAGAAAGACATACAGACAATTTTTTTTAAATTCAAATATTATTTTCTAGTTCTTTTTAAAAACATTCCATCATATTTTGTACAACTACAGCGAGTCAATTTCATTCAATTTGGCTGCAGTCATAAAGTAGTATAAATTTATTCAAATATTAGATACTTAGTTTTACGTTTTTTAACCGTTTAGCCTTTTATGACGCGTTTGCATGGCTGGTCTTAAGCTACCTACCTACAAATTCACGTTATAAAAAATAGCATCATTAAATTATAGATGTAAGCTATCCATTTTTTAATTATACCAATAAGTACGAATATTATTCTTGATATCCAACTAGATATGCATGGATCACGCCTGTGTCAACTTGGAAAATTTACTTGACAATCAAAAGTGTCCATCTAACGACTTGCTCAGAGAGTGCTCTGGTAATGGTGACTGTTCTAATATAAACGTATGTCTCTGCCATGACGGCTGGGAAGGCTCCGACTGTTCGCGGAAAGCAACCATTTCCTTTCAAGCTGACACGCCTCCAAGCCCATCTTCATTTCCACGAGAGGGATTATCGCAGGACGAGTCGTCAGCATGGCAACCAGGAAAAGAGACTAAAAGACAGCCGGAAGAACGTGACGATGATATGCTTGTAATGTTTGGCTTGTTACCTGTCCTCGGGATTCTGCTTGTCTTACTTATCATGACCTTCTGCTACTGCCATACAAGGGTAAACAGGCAACGGTAAAGTCACATTTAGATCCCACGTTGCTAAGGGATATTATTCATATTTTGGAATTCATTAGAAATCAAATCTTTCAACCAGAATTTTATTAGATGCCCGCTTAAATTGTAATACCTATTACAAAATGACAGCTTTTTAAATAAATAAATATGTTACGTCAACCTAGTTCAAATCAAAGGATTTTTCAAATGCTAGTTCGTTATTGGTTTAGATGTTGGAACATTTCCTCATTTAACATATTTAATACGGATATTTGGATCAAACCAAGTACTATTTACACGCTATTTATGTTTAAATCGGTACCGAGCGTTTGTATATTACTCTTCTAACTGAAGCCCTGGATACATTAAATAGGTTGAGCATTCCCCTTCAGATTTGACTTAACCAAGGTCCGCTGTATAAATATTCAATTTAAAAAAAATTGTAGGTGGAAATTGAATTTTTTGCAAAAGCGAATTTGAAAAGCTCCCATAATTTCCACTGTTTGCTTGGATGAGGGATGGTGACGCCTCTGTAGTTTTTAAATTTAAATTCGCGTAAAATAATAGTTTTGAGTATTTTTACAGTACTGCTAAATAAGACCAACCAGGATGTGTTTATTCTGAGAAGCAGTCAACAGATGTAAACAAGTCTACTTTAATATGAATAATGTGTTCACCCAACAAATCTTTTTACTTATAAAGTTTACAACGTTAAAGCCGCGTGCACTTCTCTTGGACAGCATTCAACAACCCTCAAATTCAAAATTCCTCTTGTTCAAAGGCAGACAAGCCCGATCCAAGACAAAAAATCCAAATTATAAATTGTAATTTTTACGAGAAATAGAATAGGGAAGCCACTTTGAAGTTGAAAATAACATAAATCAAGTGAATGGTAGCCAAACAAGCCCGTGCAATGGCAGGAGAGGAACAAAAAATAAAAATGCTTCTGTCCAAAAACGGCCTACCTTATTTTCTTTGTAGAATAAAAGAGAGAGAACAAAAGTTATTTTCGTAATTAAAATTAAATGCATATTTATGGGAGTTTGGTGATAGAGTTGGGTATAAAGTGAGCAACGTGTAAGATTGTTACAAATTTACCTGTTTACATTACAACAGGCAGTTGAGTGGCATGTAAAAGACATTGTGCAATGTACCAGAGACATTGTGCAATGCACAAGAGAAATTGGATGATGTGGGATGGAAACTAAAGACAAACAAAAGCCAAGCTAAGCAAAACCCTCGCCGCTCCATCATGGCTTGTTTGACTAGTCTTGCTTTTCGATATTTCGCTTGTTACAGAAAATTGTTATGCACGTTTGGATTGGAGGATTGAGGCGACACTTTGAAATATTGTGTGAAAGTGCAAGCCTGCATTCTACTTCTTATGGCAACCTAACCATTACTGCTATAAGCACAAAAGAAGTAGATTGTTCTAGAGTATTTTGGTGCCACTTTGGCAAAGTAACCAGTTTTACATTTACTTTTAAACGTCTAAACTGCCGTTGTTTAAAGTAGGAAGTATGGACAGAGTAGGAACAAACAATTATTCTGAGGCTTTTCACCGGCAGCGTCACAGGCACAAAATAAGTTATTGTTTGTTAAAAACAGTTACTTAGCTCGCATGAATTCATTTAAGTAAAAAGCGACCTTGAAATGTTGGTTAGAGTCGTCAGCGGCGCATAGGTAGCTAGTGGCTTGTTTGGAGAAAACGTAGTCCTTTTTTTAGATTTTTAGAACGGATTTTCATATACTTTTAGAGGCAACTTGTGTCTACGTGACCACTTGTATTGTTTCCTTGCCTTTACCGTGGCCTAACATGCCCATCTCTAGACGGAAAAGCTCTTGAGGAACGTAAAATTTCCAAGGCGTTCAATGTAGACTACATTGATATTGTTCAGAAACAGCTTTCAAAATCGACATGGAAGACCTAATAGAAAATTCAATTTCAAGTCCATGAAGTGTCCTTTCATCTTCCGGTGGACATGTATATAGCTTTGATATTATATCTGAAATTAAAATTCGAAACTATTAGAATTTCTAAAAATAAGAAACTTTATATAAGGAGATTCAAATACACTACAAAGGCCTTCAATAGTTTTAAGTCTAAAAACGCTGTGCAGTTAATTTCTAATGTCCCAAATAAGTTGGAGACGGAGAGCGGCTGGAAAAGATGGATAAACCATTGTTGTGACATCAAAATTCCGGAGAGACAGTAAAGTAGAATTCAAAATTCCCAGTAGTGGTAAACCCACAGTATGCCCCTCTCTTCAAATCCAGTGTCCACTTCGTAAAAATTAAATACTGGCGGTAGTCATGGAAATACTGGAACTGTGTCCTTCAGATGCATTTCGACCCATTTTCGAAAAGTGGAAAGGGAATTGAAAACCTTTCCTTTTAATTTTCTTCCTAATGCATAAATGCATATTATTGCGAAGAGATTAAAAATACGAACTGTTTTTTGAGTGTAAAAACATGGACTCCAAAACATGCTTACGGTGGTAGCTTCAGCTCAGCGTCATCGTGCAGTACATACGACAATTTTGAACTCTAATATTAACCTAAATCAACACAAATAACATAATAATAATGCTGGGCTCCACTTGCGTGTTTTTCAAAATTAAAAACAATAAATTTATAAAAAAAAAAAAAAATCAAACCCGTTTTTTTTTTATACTTTTTGTACTTGTGCCACCGCGCGGAAGGCTCCAATTTCCATGTACGTTACTCGGGAACTTCGTCCTATGTTTGATATAGCTAGTCTGGTAAAATCGCCTGTTTTATAAATTAGCTCAAGCTCAGACTCAAGCAAAAGCCTGCACACTAAAAGAAAGTAGTAGTGCTTGGCAAGATGTTGCATACGTTGTAAAATTGCAAAAATTTAAAACAGAGAAACGGTTAGATTGGATGATTGACACTTCATTTAAGTACAAAAGTACAAACCCCGGATATATTAAACAGGTTGAGCGTTCAACCACCTCCGCCCAAAGCGTTGGGATTTTAACCAAAATCAACGTCATAAATATTCAGTTTTCAAAAAAAAAATCCCAGACGGAAATAGAATTCTTTGCGAAAACAAATTCAAAACGCTCACAGAATTTCAATTGCCTCGTCGAAGTGAAGTGAGGGGTTGTGACGCCCCTGTAGTCTTTAAACTAAGAATAATTTGCGTCAAATAATAGCTTTGATTTTGTTTAACTGCTAAAGCAGACTAAACTGGATGTGTTTATTCCGCGATGTAGGCAACCGTGTTAACAAATCTAATTTTGTACAAATAATGTTTTTCACCTTCAGCTATATTTTTGCAAGTTTGCCACACTAACCCTGCGACAACAAAAACCCTAAAAGTTCCTATTGTTCAAAACAAACAAGTCCGCCCTCTGACACTAATTCAAAACATTATAATTGATAATTCCACAAGGACTCTCCTGTGTCCTGTCCAAGGACGGGCTTCTTCAACGAGTCTTAATGTTAGATAACGTTACTCCCAAACTCGCACATGCAAGTCAAATGTAGAATTTAAGTTTAATTTTCCATAGTAGTCTTGTTTTTATGGCCATACTTTTTTACCCAATGAGGACTCTGTTCTGCGTACAGCAATTGCACTTCAAAACAGCAATTAGTCTTAAAAAATTTCACTCAACAATTAATTGTGCTAATAGCTCTTGTTGGAAAGCTGGGGCCTCTTGTCCAAAGAAGTTCAACCAAATGCCTCTTGCCCTCCCTTCACTACTCTTAAACCAGCTCACATTAAATGGATAAAAACATATTTGCAAACTTTCTTTTTATTTTGAAACAAAGAGATGCAAAGGAGTGCTCCATTACTTTCAAAAAGTTAATTTTTAGGTGTTCAAGTACTACAATCCTACTGTCCCAGGGCGGGCATGTTTGACTTTAACACTCATGCTACAGGTGGTGCCCTATCCGTTGTTCTTAGAAAACGGAAAACCATGGTCAGTGGTGCTGTACGCTGTGGTGTAGCCATCTCTGTTGTGACAGCCACTGCTCTCCAGCTCCACCAAATAAGGGCTCACATTGCCCCAGGTGCAGGCGTACCCTGTACCGAATGAAGGCAAGACTGAGAGGTCCTGGAAAAAGGAGGAGCCACTGGAACCCTGGAAGCAGGCACAGTCGTTTGGTGTGACACAGACCGTCCAGGCGTTGGGTCCAGTGACGATGACAGACTTGGGTTTCCTCACGAGGTTCCCTGAGGCTTTGTCAGCCGAAGCCGAAAAGTACGTGGCCGAGCCGCCAAAGTTGGTGCACGAGAAGAAGGTGATGGTGGGTGCCGAGATGTCAAGTATGTTGCCGACAGGCCGGAAGGCAGCCACGCCATTATTATTTCCTTGAAATTGGAGCAGACCATTATTTGTGATGTCGCTGTTGAAGAAGTATATCGAATTCCCAGAACATGTGAACTCAGAAGGGTCACTGAAATATATGTAAAACAAAATTTGTAAAATCGTACTTATAATTTAGGTATTATAGAAACAAGCCTTACGACGAGTCCAGTGTGTCGTAGAATATCCACCTAAATACAATTTTAAATGTTACTGAAAATAGCCAATTTTGATTTTCATGACAAATGATTTCGGTCATAAGCCCGTTCATCAGAGAATGATATGTGATTATCTCTTTAGGGCCAAAATACAATCAATCATTAAATCAACCAATCAAGAATCACTTTTATAATGTTAAAAACGCTCTGTACTTTTGCGTGCCTTACGTTCCCAGTAAGTTGCAGAAGACAGTGGGGTGAAATGAAAGATGAAGCGTCGATATATTAGTGACTGGAGCCACTGGTGAAACAGTCCAAAATCCCCAAGGATTAATACCCAAGATTGTAATAGTTGCTTCAGCTGCAGAGCCTACTTTGCAAAATACTGCCAGTAGGTTCAGATATACTGGAAGAACTATGTTGTTCAAAAGCATTTCTAGCAAAAAGGGTTTTCAAAAGTGAAATTGAATTGGAACGCCTTCCCTTCTGCGATTCGTTTTTATAGTGCCACTATATTACAAATTCGGATATTTATCAAATGCCGATTCCAAAACTAGTTTACGGGAGCATAGGATCAAATAGCATCATGGCGTCACGGCGTAGCACATCCCTTGAACCCAACATTTAACTACAGTATACAAATGGCCATTTAGTGACTATACTGTCCATCTACGCTAACAAGCCCGTCCTAGGACAGATTTAATTCTTCGGACTTTCTGTCTTATGGCGGGCTAGTTTGGCTAGTCCAGTCCAGTTTGGTACTTAAACTTTTTAATACCTCGCCTATTTCATTTATTAAGTAGCTTATCAAGTAGCGTATTTGCTACTTTATGGGAATGCTCTGTCTATCTGTCTGTCCGTCTGGTTGCGCCATAACTCTCGAACGGGTTAACTTTTTTTAAATCTGTTTGCGGGGGAATATTCTCGGGGTCAAGAGTGAGGTCAAGTTCGAAGATGTGTCTTTGGGGTCATTTCCTTCCCATTCATTTCGACCCCGAAAGTGACCCCCAAAACCGAAAATTCGGATTTTTCGGGCGTTTGCTAATTTTGCATAAAACTGAAAGTTATGACGGTACAAACGACCCAGGTTACCCCCGACCCTTTACCCCGCAGTGCGAGGACCCACTAAATGACCCCCAAAACCGAAAATTCGGTATTTTTGCGTTTTTGTTAATTTTGCATAAAGTTGAAAATTATGATGGTACAAACGACCCAGTTGACTCCTGACCCTTTACCCCGCAGTGCGATGACCCACTACATGACCCCCAAAACCGAAAATTCGGTTTTTTTGGGTTTTTGTTAATTTTGCATAAAATTGAAAGTTATGATGGTACAAACGACCCAGGTGACCCCTGACCCTTTACCCCGCAGTGCGATGACCCACTAAATGACCCCCAAACCCGAAAATTCGTTTTTTTCGGGGTTTTGCTAATTTTACATATAATTGAAAGTTATGATGGTACAAACAACCCAGGTGACCCCTGACCCTTTACCCCGCAGTGGGATGACTCACTAAATGACCCCCAAGCCCGAAAATTCGTTTTTTTTCGGGTTTTTGCTAATTTTACATATAGTTGAAAGTTATGATGGTACAAACAACCCAGGTGACCCCTGACCCTTTACCCCGCAGTGGGATTACCCACTAAATGACCCACAAAACCGAATTTTTTTTCCGGGTTTTTATTCTAGGATTCACAATAGTTCAATACGCTACTTACGTTACGTGCGTTTGCAAGGGTTTATTAGCTACTTTTTTGGAACACCCTGTCTGTCTGTATGTCTGTCTGACTGATTACGCAATAACTTTCGAACGGATTGACTTTTTTCAAAATCTGTTTGCGGGATACTATTTTAGGGGTTAAGAGTGAGGTCAGGTCCGAAGATGGGTTTTGGGGGTCTGACCAATCACCCCCAAAATGACACCCCGAACCCGAAGTAACCCAAAATCCAAAAAAAAAAAAATTCTAGTTTTGCCTGAAATAAAAAGTTATTATAATTTTAATGATCCAAGTGACCGCTGAAGGGAACCCCAAAGCCAAATAATCTTTTTTTATTTTTTCAATTTTTATATTATTAAAAGTTAAGGTAGTTTTACTGACCAATTACTGCTTAATGTTTAATGTTAATTACTTAATTTACTGTTGCAATTAAATTAGTAACATTAACTTCACTCACTCTGGACGTAGTCATTGAAATTTAAAAAATTCAATGTTATAAAGCCTTTGTCAACCCTCCCATCCTAGCGAATGGAGTCACCCCTTCACTAACTGTCAAAATGACGGAGTGTAAACTGTCTACAAAAGCATTTCAATTAAAAAACGCTGTATTTTTTGGATGATCTTACGTCCCGTGTAAATTGGTGAAGGTAGTAACCTCAAAGTTAAGTTTAAGTGATGTGACGTCAGGAACAGCCTGGACCTTGCCTTGGCGTGAATCGAATTAGCTTCCCCATCGCTCCGCATAACGCTCGCTAGAGTTGCAGTGTCTGCCGCTATGCCACATACCGTATGCCCATCTGCTGACTCCCATTTCCAGCCATTTTGAATTTGACGATTTCGCACCCAAAACGAATTCACTC
>JAQFYP010000207.1:0-29646 GCA_034694865.1 Bilobella braunerae
TCAATTAATTAACTCAAGTTTAATTAATCAGGTCAATTAGCGGTATCCGCACAATTAGGGACTTCCCTCACTCCTGTTATCCTCCTTGGGTCAGGCACCGGTTAACCTCGGGATTTCCCACATCACCTGTAGTCCGCCTTGGAACAGGTCAAGTTGTTCAAAATAAACACTGTTTATTTCACGGTATAAAATCGCCTCAGTTTGCCTAATTGATTACTGGCTCCACCCAAGTCATTAATTAATTAATTAAATAGTTAAAGTATTTTCCCAATTATATATACTTATTTAAATAATTAAGTGAATTGTCCAATTCTATTTAGTAATTACCAAAAATGCGCTGATTGACATTTTCCAACAATATTCAAATAAGTGCAAAATTCGCACATATATTGCGTTTTGAAAGAGCCCTTGTCTAAGAGACCAATTAGACCAATTAAAGGCACATACACCTTGTCCTTCAAGGGCCTCAGTGTCTAACAGGGTTTACATCTGCACCCTGCATTTTCATTGGTTTAGAAAGTAAGCCACTCCCTTCTGCGACAGTAGGCCTGAAACAAACACCATTTTAGAAAACCGTTATCAAAATTATTTTTTAATTTTAGAAAAAAAAATTATATGCTCTTTTTACAAAACTCTTTTTTATACTTGTTGAAAAAGTTAATTGAAAAACTATAAAAGCGGCTGCAGACTTTTTGTTGAAAGAAATGCAAGCAGCAGCGTCTGGCGCACCGCAAGTGAGTCGCGCACAGGGGCAATCCGAGACACCAATTAATTGAGGTGTGTACAGAGAGATCACAAAGGCAGAAAGGCGATCAACATATTTGAGAACGAGCAATTGGATCCAGATAGGGACACATTATTCTGTCTTGAGAGGACACTGTTCTTAAAAAAAGGATTTTTTAAATCTTAAATTTCTTTTGCATAAGTGCCACGCAGTGTTTCGCCAAAGTACACCCTAGTTCCTCTGAAAGGCACTGTACTTTTTAGGAAACATTGATTTACTGGTTGTATGCAATCTTAATTTAAAGTAAAGTTGCAATTGGGCAAACAGTACGTTTCTGACAGAAATCAAGTAGCTGTCTGTAAAAATAATACAAAAAAAAATGACTGGTTGCAAAATTGGATTGAGTTTTAAAAAAATTGAGTTTGAAATGTTTTTTGAAAACTCAAAACTAATACTCACGCTAAATAAGTAGGTTAAATTAACTTTCTCTTTTGCATCCATTGTAATTCAAATTTGAGAAGGTAAAAAAAAATTTACCCGAAAATCTTTAAATTTTGATTTTTTTTTGTTACTTTCACTTTTCATTTGTAAGTACAACAAGTACGCTTGTCGTTATTTTTTAAAATTTTCAAAAACTATTACTAAAGTTTTCAAAAATGTTGTTTCAAGTTTTCCTTCTATTCATTGTCTTGGAGGACATTTGCATCACCGTTGTCATATTGGTGTTCATTTGACGACTACTTGGGTTAGAAAAAAGAGATTGCAAAGCTAAAAAAAAACTAGTTTTAAAAATTTGGTTTAAAAATTTCGAACAAAGTTTGAATTTGAATAGGCGGCTACGACCCGGTTGTGGTTCGAAAGACTGCGCAATGGAGAGCATTTGGGCGTCGGGGGCTATGCCATGCTGCTTCTGCTACTGTATCAACGGATCTGTATCGCGGTGTCTCCGGAAGGGTGAACGGGGTCATTGATCTCGGTCATTTTGAATTAATTAAAAATCAAAATTATAGTAAATCTTTATTTTTTAATTAAGTTTAATTAATATTAAAACATAACATAAACTGGCCACGAGTCCCTGCAACCTAAATACCTGGCGTTTTGAAATTCCTTAAAATTGTGAGAGTGTCAGTTTTGCTGATACGTCATCGCTGCAAGTTGTACTGATTTTTATTTGTTTTTAGATTCTTTTGAACTTATTTAATAATAAACTGTTTTTTAATATAACTTAACTTAACTTAACTTAACTTAATTAACTTAATTAATTAATTAACTGTGTTATGAGTAAGTTCTGTTACGTAACCAATTTTCCAGCAGAAAAGCACCTAAGATAAGGACTTGAAAATTAATGTCAATTAAAGATAAATAACCAATACATCACGCACATCGTTGCGTTTTTGCACTATAAAGGCGTCTGCGACAAATTCATTATTCACTGACAGCTATTAGCAAAGTCAATTAAATAATTAAGTTAATTAAACTTAAATCATAATTAACAATGAACAAGTTTTCTTAGCAGTGTTCCTGGTAGCGGCGTTGACTGTAGCAGATGCAGGTACGTAATTAAAGAGCAATTAAATATGGTAGTTAAGCAATTAGCTAATTAGTAATTAGTTAATTAGGAATTCGTAATTAGTAATTTTTGATTTTCCAGGTAAAATCAACTGATCTTCTAAAGCAAATTTTCCCGCGGCGATTCATGGCGATGAACGCCTCATCCGCGACATGATTGCTCATTTGCGTCAAGAAGAGTATTCGCGCTCAGACGCAAAGCGCGACGTCAATTCGCTCGTGGAATTGTTCATGGAAATGGAGGCTGATCTCCTGGAAGATACAGTCTTCCTTTCTCAAGACTCCCAGACAACGATTCCCATGATTTTCACAGCGGGCACCGCCACGGCGATGGAAATCTCCGAAGAACAGTTTGTACTGTTGGACTAATTATTTAACACAATTAACTAATTATAATTAGCAATTACGCTGAAAATTAAAATTAATTTCATAATATTTAAGCTCCATCAAAGCACTCTTGTTTCCCTTCTTATGAATCGCTATGCTTACAACTCAGCAACAGATTTTTTTTCAATTTTTTTTTGCTTTTTATCTTTTTAAACTGTAATTTTTTTTAAATGTTGATTTTTTTTTTACAAATTATTTTTTTCTAAACTGAGCAATTTTTCTAAACTGATGAATTCGTCTAAACTGCGGAATTGGAATTTTCTTTTACAAAATTGAACAATTGAACTTTTTCTAAACATTAAAATAAATTTAAACGTGTTTTAAACAAGTTCACACGATTTTCAAAATTTCACAAACGCAACCACAACCAAACTATCATAGCGAAAGATTTACCGAAATAAATTACAGCAACTATTTAAATGACGTTTAAGTGTAAATTGATATCAAATATTCAAATTAATAATGAATGTCGAGTTAATAACATAATTACATTTATTAATATAATATTTAAGTAAACTGCCCAATTCCATTACTAATTACCAAAAAATACGAAAGTTGAATTTTTCCAACAATGTTCAAATAAGTACCCGCTTTTGACCTGAGTTGTCTTTCAAAGTGCCAGTGGCCTTGTTCCAGGGACCAGTTTTGAATAAAGGTCAAGGAACTTTTGAATAATGGTCAAGAGGTCAATGACCCCTTGACCCCTGTACACAACTTGGCTATAATTTGGTAATTTTCTGCGACTATTCACTGAGGGTGGAACCCCAGAATTAGTAATACTTTTCAAAAGTGCTTAGAAATTTTGCAAAATTATAAATCGCTGCGCGGAAGCGGCTGCACACTTGAAAAATTTGCAAACATTGAATTTGCTTCAAAAACATGATCTGTTAACAAATATTTTGTAGTAACAAACTACAGCAAGTATTTAAGTGGCATTAACCTGTAACTTGAAAATAAAATTACAGAAAATTAAAATTAATCAAGTAATTAAGTAAATAATTAAGTTTATTGTCCAACTTTATTTACTAATTTAAGTATTTTAATTTTAGTGTTTTAAGATTACGAGATAAAATTAAAAAAAAAATTAACTAAAATTTGAGCTGTAAATTTTGAGCAATTGTGTTTTTGTATCTAAATTTCATCTAGCTTCATCTAGTTCTAAATTCAAAGTTTTGTTCCAAACTTAAAACCTCGAATCTGTTCAAATTTTTAATTTATCTGAACTTTGTTCAAATAGAACAAAACAGAAATTAAGTCCATAAAACAACTCAATAAAATATTAGATATTTTGAACGGCTTAAATTAAGTGTTGGTAGACCATATTCACTAGACACTGGAAATGGCGCTGAAGCGATTAGTTCCAATCGCTTCCATCAAAGGCAAATCAGACACTGTTCAAATTTTGAGCACATACTTTTATAATCTCGGATGAGTTTGACCTTTGATCTTTTGAGATATGAGAGAGGTCAAAGCACAGAAAAATACTGTACTGAACTGATTCTGGGCTTCGAGACGTAACGCTGAAAGTTTTATGCAGTGCTTGATCGCTGTTTTTATTTGTTACATTACTACAAAATGGAAGATCATAATTTGAGAATTTTTTTTAATATTTGAAAGTTAATTTTCTTCATTCTTTCATTCAGGTTTCAAAATCTCAGAAATATTTAATTAAATTCAAAACGATTAAAAAATGATTTTTTAAAAAAAGGCAAAATTTCGAACAAGATTTATTTTAGATGCAACAAAGAAGATTTTGAAAAGCACTGCAGATGCAGGTACGTAATTAAATGTCATTTAAAGATGGTCAATTCAAATCATTTTCAATTAGCTAATTATTAGTTTGTAATTAGTAGTTAGTAATTTGAGATTAGTAGCAAAAATTTTAAATTTTGTAGGTAAACTCAACCGATTTTAAAAAGCAAATTTTCATTTTTTATCCGAAGCCGTTTAAAAAATTTTCAGTGTGTTCTTGTATTCAATTTCAAAAGTTTTATAGATATGAAAAGCAAAATTTGTGTAGAAAGTGTTTGAGCAAAATTGAATACAAATTGTTCTGACAAATTATTAATTTAAAAACTTTGTTTAATATAATACAAAATAAAATAGAGGACCTCAAAATTATGAGCAAAAGCTTTGAGCGGAAAATGATGAGCAAAAGCTTAGAGCTGAAAATTATGACCAAAAGTTTTTATATAAAACTAAATAACTATAATAAACTAAATATTTGGAACATGTGTTGTTTTTAATTTGAAATTTCATCGTGCTGCATCTAGTTCTAAATTTAAAAATTCATTCTTAACCTAAAAAAAACAGCGATTTACACCAATCGTTTCCATCTTTGCAATCAGACACTGTTCAAAATTTTGAGCCAATACTTATACCCTCAGAAAAGTTTGACCAATTCATTCATTCAATCATTCATTAGTCCAACATTATTGTATGACACATGTAAAAATATATATTTGTGATATATTTCAAAGCATCATTTTCCTCTTTTTTTCAACCAGTTTCCAAACTTTCAGAAATATTAAAATTTAAAACGATTAAGAAAATGTATATAAAAAAAAGACAAAATTTAGTACAAGAATTATTTCAAGATATAACAAACAAAATCATCGCAAATAGGAAAAAATTATCTAACTTTTTTATTTCTATACATGAAATTTGAACTAGAATTCTTAACGGCATTTTAATTTTCAAAATTCCTTTTCTTTAAGTCAAACAATTTTTTACTTGAATGAGTGAAAAAATTATTTGAAATGCATTTAACATAATTCAAATTTTTAAAATAAAATTTTGAAAATGATTAATATGAACCGTTTATTTGAACAAGCAATTCGACTAGTGAGAAATTAGAAAATTGTACATGGAGAGGTGTCATTTACAAAAGATTTCCTTAATACAGACTTTACAGAAAGCACTAGTGCTTGAGCTATTTCTAAATTTAACTTTTAAGTGAAGGGCAAAGGTCAAGAGGTCAATGACCTTTACACCGGACAAGGACTACCGATTCCCGAGCAGGGAGCGTCGCGGGTCGTGTAGGCGTTGATCTTCACCTCAGGAATCCACCGCTTGCATTTTTTCTCCGGTCTTTAAAGGTCGTTGCGCGGGTTCGAGTCGAAGTTGCCGCAGAGACCGATCGTGACCTATGCTCTGGAGTAGCCGAGGTCCAACTTCTCGGAGATGATATCGACGCATGTTGTGATGACCTTAACGAACCTGTTCAATAAAGATTAAAAAAAAGTTTTTTAAACATATTTAAAAAGTTGAAAACCGTACTTGTAGAACTAGAGGATCGTCTCGGAGCCTTGCCATCAACGGTCAAGGCGTTGAGGTCCTCAAACCAAAGGTTGTGTTCTCCGAGGTTACACGGTGAAGGCCTGAAACGGTTTTTTAGAAAAGTTTACGCCAAATTTAGTCAAAATTTTGAAAATCGATATTTAAAAAAACATTTGAAAACATTCATATTTAAATTTATGAAAACACCCCGACAATTGGACTTTATGCTTTTCAAATTTGCGTATGTTTTAGCCTAAGAATTATGAACTGGCGCTAATGCCTTCTTTTTCAATTAAAAAAAACGTAAAAAGGATGACAACTAGCTAACATTTATTTTTTCTTTTCAAATCTATATTTTAAAAACTAATCATCTTCAGCGTTTTCAAGGATTTTGAAAACGCTGAAAAATGAACAACATTTTCAACATTTACGAAGGTTTCGAATAGAATTTTGGAATTTGAATATGAAATACTTTGCTCGCTTCAAATGAATTTTTAAATACTTTTTTGATTATGATCAAAATTTCAAATTTTAAAAATGAACAACACCAAAATTTTTAAACTCATGATTTTGAGACTTGAAGGCAGACCTGACACGGAATCCAAACTTCATATGGAAAAATTCAGCTTCGTTTCAACGTAAATATTTTAGATTGGCGCTACATTTTTTCAAACCTTTGAAGCGTTGGTGTCGAAAAACTAAAAATTGTGAAAAATTTCAAAATTTTGAAAATGAAGCACACTAAACTTTCAAAAATGAACATATGAAAAATGTAGATGAACATGACTTTGAAAACGAACACCTCCAAATCCCTCCCAATTCAACAGTCCATCATTAGAACATTAACTTTTAACAGTCGAAATGGCTGAATTTTCAAAACGAAAATATTACAATGGCGCTAGTGCTAATTTTGTTTTCAAATTTTGGCACTGGCGTTGGTTTGTATTTTATTTTGAAGCGCAAGTGTCTGAAAATTTGGCGCCGATTTCAAACGTACCTGGTACTCATTGGTGATGTTGCTTTTGCGGAGGTTGGTCTGGTCAATGTCAGCAATCATGCTCTCTTGTGAGGGCCGGTTCTGGAAACCATTTCAGCGTAATCTTGCGTCGAACGTAAGCTGGACGCTGATTTCGACGCAAAGGACACTTCTTCTGCGTCACGGCGTCCTTGGCCAAGGAAGCGCAACTTGATGTACCGCTTGTCAAGGCCGAGACATGTATGTCAACTTGTCCAGTGAGCGTTCGTGGGTGGTCTGCCACTGTACGTTGCTTCCGAGCTTCTGGCTTCGTGGTGTACTTGACGCGGAAGGTGGCGTCAACCTGTTCAAAAATAATTTAGAACAAAATTTAGAAAACATTTTTCACACAAACTCGCACAAGTGACCATGAAATTACAGCGCACGAACGACAGCCAATTATCGAATCGCTGCAGGTATCAGCCGCTTCCAGCCTCAAATCCTACGTTTTACTTTTATCCAGTCATCTCGCATTTGTCCATACCGCTTCTTCCGTGATCTTGTTCTAAAAATATCTTCTTTTTAAAAAAATGCTCTTTATTTCTGTTTTCAAATAAACATTTAAAAAAAGGTAATAAACGCGCACTGGAACTTCTCTGTTGAAAACTATTAATCGCTTTCAGCAACCAATTTTTTAAAACAACGGTAAAAATGGTATGTCATTATATAGGTGCCGGGCCGGTCGCTGGAAGTTAGCCTCTCAAGAATTTTTTAATTCAATAACGACTTTAAACCTAACGTTGATTGAATATTGGAATAATGGTGCATAGATATATCAAATAAAACCTAATTAGGCCTCTAACATGAGATTTAGGGTAAAAAATGATGTCATTATATAGTTGCCAGGCCTCTAATATGAGATTTACGCTAAAAAGGGTATGTCATTATATAGGTGCCGGGCCTATAATATGAGATTTACGGTAAAAATAATATGTCATTACATAGGTGCCGGGCCTCTAATATGAGATTTACGGTAAAAATTGTATGTCATTATATAGGTGCCGGGCCTCAAATATAAGATTTACGGTAAAAATGATATGCCATTATATAAGTGCCGGGCCTCTAATATGAGATTTACGATAAAAATGGTATGTAATTATATAGGTGCCGGGCCTTTAATATGAGATTTACGCTAAAAAATAGTATGTCATTGTATAGGTGCCGGGCCTCTAATATGAGATTTACGGTAAAAATGATATGCCATTATATAGGTGCCGGGTCTCTAATATGAGATTTTCAATAAAATGGTATATCATTATATAGGTTCCGGGCCTCTAATGAGATTTACGGTAAAAATGGTATGCCATTATATATGTGCCGGGCTTCTAATAGTATTTTTTTGGAATTATGATTAGTTACTTCACCCGAGTTAGGTTAGGGAAAACGCATAACGCATTTGTGTACTTAAAATTTTCTCGAACAGACAAGTTCGTTTTCTGGCGATATTATTACTTTGTTTTTCAACTTCAACTTGTTGTTTTTTTTTCAGAGTAATTATTTTTTAAAACATGATTTAAAACAATGTTAAACGTAACACGCCTAAAAGATAACTTTAAAGAAAGATTTTTAAGTAAGAAAATTACAGCAAATACTTAAATGGCGTTGATCTGTAACTTAAAGATTTAAGTTATTTAAATTAATTGTAATTATGTAATTAATTAATTACAGTTACTAGTTTAAATATTTAATGTTCATTGCAAAAACATTTAAACATTTAAAAAATATGCTTTAAAGTTTGTTCTAAAAGTCTCCATTATCTAAAAGGAAGCTCTTCATTTTTGTTTTGAAACAAACATTTTAATAAAAGAAAATCTAAGTTTCTAAAAATTTGAAAAAAAAAAAACATCTTAAAAATGATTTTTTCTTGTTTTAAGAAAACACATATAAATCCACAAAAGTAATTTTTCATCAAGAATTTTTCGGAAGAATGTTATAGAAAATATTTAATAGCGTTAACTTAATTTACTATTTAAGTTAATATTAAAATTTACATTAATTACTTATTTAATTAATTACGTTACTAATTTGAATATTTAAGTTAATTTTTCAACTAAAATTGACTAATTACAAAAAAAACGCAGGTTGACATTTCCCCACAATATTCAAATAAGTACCTGGTTTGCACCGGAGTTGCCTTGCGAGGGTCAGGGACCTTGTCACAGGGACCATTTGTGACACTTGGGGTCAACGTCCCTTCGACAAAGGTCACCACGTGGTCAGGGTCATCGCAGAGGTCAGAGGTCATCTCGCATTTGTCTATATCGCTTCTTTCGTGATCTTGTTCTAAAAATGTCTTTCTTTTCTTTAAAACAAACTCTTTATTTTTCTTTTCAAATAAACATTTTAAGAAAAGAAGATGAAGAAAATCTATAACTTGTGGTTTTCTAAATATTCAAAAAAGAAAACTTTAAAAAAACGATTTTTTTTAAAACGTGTTTCAACGTAACATTAAAAGCACCAGACATTAATCATAACTTTAAAGAAACATTTCACTGTAAGAAAATTCCATCAAATATTTAAACGGCGTTAACTTGTATCTTAAAAATTTAAGTAAATTTAAGTCAATTGTAATTATTTAACTCATTAAACACAGTTACAATTTAAATATTGAAAGTTAATTGTAAATTTACTAATTACCAGAAATACGCAGGTTGACATTTTCCTACAATATTCACATAAGTACCCGGTTTGCACCGGAGTTACCTTGACAGGGCCAGGGCCCTTGTCCCAGGGACCATTTTTGAGCACTTGGGGGTCAACGCCCCTTCAACAAAGGTCTCCACATGATCAGGGTTATCGCAGAGGTCAGAGGTCATCCCTAGGAGGACACATGTCCCGTTGCCGTTTAAGGGTACATACACCTTGTCCTTTAAGGGCCTCGGTGTCTTACATTGGTTAAATCGACATCCTGCGTTAGCATTTCCCTTGGTTCCGAACGTGAGCCTGCAATCTGCGACAGTAGGCCTGAAACAAAGTTAGAAAAACTCGTTTTTTTTTAGAAAACTTTTTTGAAAAAACTCTTTTAGAAAACTCTTTTCACCTGTTCATACACAAAGTAGCACCTGAAATTTTTTGTTAAGCTTTTTAAAGACTTGTGTCATGAGTCGTAAGCGTGAAATAGACAAATGATGTTCAGATTTTCTTTTCAGCATAATTTTGAAAATGAAATTTTTTGATAGGCGGCAAAATACCGTAACTGAAATTTCTGAGGCATTAAAACATGTGATTCCCAATTTAAAAACAAACTTTGGATTATATTTTTTTTTAATTCTTTGAATCTTGTTCAAATAGAACAAAAACTAATACAAGAACCTTATCACAATGAAAACTATCAATTGAACAGTTAAATTTAAACTCATAAACTTAATTTTCCCGCGGACTGTTAATTAGAAAATGTCGACCAATCGCTTCCATCCTCGAAATCAGCCACTGAAAAACTATTTAAAAAATGAAATTAAAGAAAACCACATACAATCACAATCACGCTCACAACACAATCTTAACTCACCCTGCACTTATGTTTTCGCGAAATTTCAACTGGATTTCTTAACGGCATTTTAATCTTGAAAATACTTTTTTTTAATTATTATGCATATTTTTTTTAATTGCAGAGAATGGTGGGGTGAGAAGATAATTTGAAAATGAATGTTAAAACGGATTTTGAAAACGAATCATGAAATCATCGATTTTTAAAAGTTAGGTTTATTTGAACAACGAGTTTAATTGGTGAGAAATTAAAGCATTGTTTGAACCTGGAGAGGTGTCATTTCCGTTGTCGAACGATTCCTTAATGGCAGACGGCAATGCATAAGTTATCTCTAATTTTGACACTTAAAGGTCAAGAGGTCAAGAGGTCACTGACCTTTCGACCGGACAGGAACTTTTGATGGGCAACTTGATGTCCCACTTGTAAATATACATCGTTCCGGGAGCAAGTGGTTCACATCCGAGGAGTACTTGACGAGTACTTGCTTAAAAATAATTTAGAACAAAATTTAGAACAGCTTATTTGAAAAAAATTGGACAGTAGAGCATGAACGTGCAGCGCATGAGCAGCCAGCAAATGTCTAATCGCTTCAAGAATGAGCCGCTTTCAGTATAAAAAGCTAAGTTGTACTTTTATCTAGCCATCTTGCATTTGTATAACATCGCTTTATTAGTGATCTTGATCTAAAAATCATTTAAAAAAAGACTGTCAATGCGTTTAACAAACGTTTCAAGTATGCAGTAGAGAAATTGAAAAACTTGACTTTTTCTAAACATTTAAAACAAAATTTTAAACGTGTTTTAAACCCTCAAAACTTATAAAATCTTAGCTAGTCGGCCTGTCAACGAAGGCTTAACGAAAACAAATGACAAAAAATATTTAAATGGCTGTAATATGAAGATAATTTTTTTTCTAAATTACTGATTAAAGTTAGTTATACAACTATATTTACTAATGTTTATATTTGAACTAATTGTCCAATTACATTGGCTAATTACCAATAGAAAGGGGGTTATCCAACAATTTGCCTGTTATGTAACCCTTTAAACGATTTGTCAAACAGTGCGTTTTTTTAAATTGAATAATTATGTTGTTGTTTTTTCGACATGTATTTTACTCATTTACTACTTTTTATTTTTTCAGTTTGTTTATATATTCAAATTAAAAAATTTAAAGATTTTGAAACACAAGTGTTGTTTGAACAAAATTGAACACAAAATTGTTCTGAAAAACTGACAACATTCATTCTTTTCATTCTTATAAAAAGTCTTGTTTAGTTTTAGTTTAATTTAGTTTTAGTCTTTCTTAAGTTTTTACCTTAAAATTTTTACTTCTTTATTTTTAAACAGCGACCAAATTATATGCATCTCCTTTATTACGAAATTAATTTTTAACAAAGGCTTCAAGTTTAGAACAAGTTTTATTTAGATGCAACAATCAACATTTTCACATATCACGTAAACTAAACCATAACTCACGACCCTTTTATTTATCAGGGAAATTTCAACTAGGTTTCTTAACGGCATTTCAGTTTTCAAAATACTTTTTTTTTTAATTAATTCATGTTTTTACTTCCAGGGAATGGAAGGGAGGAATGTAATTCAATGCAGCGCCTGATGCCTATTTTGTTGTTAAATCATTACGGAATGAAAAGTCAAAATTTTAGAAAATAAATATTTGAAAATTAAAATTCTAATTAAATAACACTAACTTTAATATATAACACTAATATAACTTTATTTTTAGGAACAATTTTTTAAGATAATTTTTTAATAGGACCTAAAAAAAGGAGCTAAAATAAAGGGCCTAAAATAAAGGGCCTAAAAAATAGGGCCTAACACGTAAAAGGACCTAAAGCGAAAAAGGGCCAAAAATAAAGGGCCTAAAGTAAAAGGACCTAAAATCTTTAAAATAATTAAAAATCACTAATTATTAACACTAATCATAATTAATGACAATTGAACCTAAACGTTTAGTAGACAAAATAAATTAAAATAAACCCAAAGCTTCAATTAATAAATATGTTTATGTAAACATGAACCAAATAAATATTTAACCCAATATTAGTTTGTAATGAATTAGAAAATACACAACTTAAACTTACTAACTTAAAAATATGCTTTAATATTCATATACAAAAAGTATAGATATTTATTTCCACTTTTTTGTAATACATTCTTATTTAATTACAATTAACGTTAATAATTAATGATTTTTTAATGATTTTAAAGATTTTAGGTCCTTTTACTTTTTATTTTAGGCCCTTTTACTTGTTAGGCCCTATTTTTTAGGCCCTTTATTTTAGGCCCTTTATTTTAGCTCCTTTTTTAGGTCCTATTGCTTACTTCCATTTTTTTAAATATTCTTTTTGAAAGATTTCAAAAAATTATTTCTCCAATCTTTTCCCTCCAGTTTTCAAATTTTAAGAAATTGTGGAATTTTAAATACTTAAAAATGTAATCTTTAAGTAAATTTGGAACAGGAGCTTTTTCAAGATGCAAAACAAACTACATTTTCAACATTGAATCCAATTACCTCTGCACAAACAACCGCAGCTAATGCTTCATTATTTCTGAACGACATTTGTACTGGATTTCTTAACGGCATTTTAATTTTTAAAATGTTTTTTAAGTTCGAACTTTTTTTAATTAGAGCAGTGAAAAAATGTTTTGAAATGAAGTTCAAGACAAATTTTGAAAGCGTTATTTATATAAAATGACTGATGTGAAGCCTTAATTTGAAAAAAGATGCTTGGTTTAGTTTAGAAAATGAGCACTGGTGTACCTGAAGATGTGTCATTTCACAAAGAAAAGGTTCCTTTCCTAATTTGACTAGACAGTAGGCAAACAATGCTTTGATTATTTCTAATTTTAACTTTTAAATTTAGGTCAAAAGGTCAAGAGGTCAATGCCCTTTAGATCGGAAATGGACTCCCGATGCCAAGCAACAGCTTTGATCATCGCCTCGGCACTCATCCCCTTGCAGTTGTTCTCAAGCCTTGAAAGCTCGTTGTGCGGGTCGAAGTTCCCCGACGTACGTTAGGATGCGGATGATCTTTGCGAATCAATTCAAAAAATAATTTTTTTAAAGTTTAAAAAAGTTTAAATGTTGTTGTAAACACAGTATTAAAAAGCATGCTGGGAGAGCTTCTCGTCGTCATCCTCTCGGAAGCTGACTGATCACCGTGTTCTCTGAGGGCTTGCAACAATTTTTAGACAATTTTCAAAATGTTTTAAAAATTTTGAAAATCGATATTTCAAAAAAAAATGGAAAATTAGCTCCTATTTTAATTTTTGAAACAATCAGCACAATCAAACTTTGTACTATTCAATTTCCCCTATGTTTTAGCCGAACAAGACTTATGCATTAGTGCTAAGGCGTACTTTTTCAAATTAAAAAAAAACGTCCGATAACATTGCTTTTCAAATCAAAATCTTCAAAAAAAACCATCATAAATTCTCTTCATCAACAATTTCAAGCATTTTGAAAAGGAACTATTCAAAAGGTTTTGAAGAAAATTATAGGATTTGAAACTAAATACGAAATACTTGGGTCGTTTCAGAGGAATTTTAAAGAATCTTTTTTTTTAAATTTACATGACCAAAATTTTAAGTACTTGATTCAAGCTGTGGAAAAATTATTTCCAACAAAAATTTTCACGAACAAACTCGGACACGTGACGGTGACCTTGCAGCGCATGTCAAAGTTGTGTAATCGCTGCAAGAATGAACCGCTTCCAGTCGAAAAAGCTGTTTTAACATTTATCGAGCCATCTTGCATTTGTCCAAATCGTTTCATCTCTAAAAATCTCATTTGAAAATAATGCTCTTCAACAATTTCTAAACCAACCTTTTCAAGTACAGGTACTACAGAAAATGTAGAAAATAGTTGTATTATTCTAAGCATTAAAAAAATTAAACGTGTTTTAAACAAGTTTTCTATAGAAGTAGAGATATTAAAAAAAACTAAACCGTCGGGGAAAGTTTTAGCAAAACAAATTGCGCCAACAATTTCAATGGCATCAAACTGTAACTTGAAATTAAATATTTAAGTTACTGATTTAATTATACAATTACATTTATCAAATAATTAGTTAAATTAATTGTTGCAAATTACCAATAGAAGTTCGGATGGTGGCACTTTCCAACAATATTCAAATAAGTACCCGGTTTCCACCTGAGTTGTCTTAAGGCCCTTGTCTCAGTTGTGAATATAGGTCAATGACCCTTGACCTCTCTACATATCTTGCCTTAATTTGGTCCGGACTAACCTTTCCGACCTGTGCGACCTCGGGGCTCTCATTATTCAAATGAGTGTTGAGCTCCGGATTTTGCAAAGCTTTGAAAAACGCTGAATTTTAAAAATCGCTGCCGGCAGGACTAACTAATCGAGGTACTTTCTGAAAAATGTGAATCGCTATGCGGAAGCGGCTGCACACTTGGGCTGACTAGAAGTGCAAATAGCAGCGTCTGCGTTAAGTGTAACATTATGGGACACCAATTGTGTTTCGTGTTTACGGAGAGATTCACAAAGGAAGAATGCTAATTTACATAATTTTTCACTGTACTTTGACAGGAATCTTGATTTACCTGCTGTTCATTTCTTTAAGACTTATTTAAAGGAAAATCTGTCCTCAATTTGTACCTGATTCTATAAAAAACAATAATAGGTTTAAAGTTTAGCAAAATAGAATTTTAGAAACTGAATTTTAAAGTTAAAAATTATGAAATACATTTTGAAAAGTTTGGAATCATTTAAAAAAATAAGTTTTTTTTTTTTTTCAAAATTAAGTTTAAGATTTAAGTAAGGCTAATATCCCACTTTCACGTTTGCGATTCATTGTGATTTAAAGTCTTAAAAAAACTCATCTTCAACACAAAACTCTAAAAGTTGTGTTTTTCCAAGTTTCGCTTTCTCTTTATTCAGACTCATTTATGTATCTCATCTTGAAAAAGTGCGTTTTTTTTTAAAAGATTTTTAAATGGTTTGAAAATGGCGTTTTAAGTTTACCTTCGACTAATATACTCATTGCATTGGAGGACATTTCCGTCGTCCCTCGTACTGGTGTCCATTGGATGACAACTTGGGTTATTAAGGTATAATTAAAAAAAAGTTTGTTTTGAAAACCATTTTTTTTAATTTGCTTAAAATTTTCCGAACAAAGTTTGAATTTTGAATTTAGGCCTGATGTTATTCGAGCGACTTGCGAAAGGGGAAGCAATTGGACGTCGGAGTCGATGCTGTCCTGCTTCTGCTACTGTAACGGGTCTGTGTCACGGTGCCTCCGGAAGAACACCCGAGTCATTGACCTCGTGCAATTTTAATTAATCAAGAATTTAAATATTGCAAGGCTTTAATTTGAATCAAATTTAATTACCTATAATTAATATTAAAACGAAAGATTTAACCTGACTTTCTGCCACCTAATTATTTGACATTTATAAAATTTCATAGTTTTCAAAATGCTTCAGATTAGTGTAAGGCACTGTACAAGTAAATTAAATTGTGAATTTTGAAAATCTTTCTTTAAAATTTTTCGAAACTTTATTAAATAAATTTTTTTTTTACCACGATTCATCTTAATCGCAGTAATTTCCTTCTTTAAAATGTAACAATTTAAAAAAAAATTCGTTTAACAAAATGATTTTGAAATACAAGGAAAACATTGCTACATTTTTTTATACAGTACGATTTTAGTCATACTTTTAGACATGTAATCGTTGATTCAACATTATTTCAACAACATATGTTACTATCTTTGCAAGTTCCACTTCCACTAAAAGGCGTATTGTAAAAGAAAGACGTTATCTGATCATGATAAATGCTAAATGTCGTTTAGTCTTAAAACAAATTTTATGACAAATAAATGATAACCAAGGGTTGAACGTCTCTAAACATGCATGTTTACACTTGATTTGATGCAAACAATTACTGTTTAAAAGTAGGGTTCATTGTCAAAAAATGACAAATAATGACAAACAATTTTTAGATTTTAGTTCTACAATAAATTGAAACGTGCAGAACTGAAGTGTCCCTTACTTTAATTCTTTCAACATTGACCAACAAGTGTACCTTTTTAACAGAACTTTAAAAAAAGACTCTATAAAAAAGAATTGTTTTGAATTAAAAAAAAAAACTTTTTAACTGTACCATGCCCACATGTCCGAATTGTAAGGGAAAGGGCGAGGTTTCGTGTACGGATTGTCATGGGCAGAGTGACGACATTTCAACTCCAAATTCTGCATGGACGTTTTACTTTGTTCGAAATATGTGCTTCCCATGCGCTGGAACTGGTCACCAGCTGTACGTGTTCTGAACAAAATTTAAAACTATTTGAACAAGGCTCTATTTTTAAAACAAGTTTTTATAAACAAAAGATTTTTTAACAAGATTTTTTGTTTCAAACAGGTGCCTCAAGTGCTCTGGAAAAGGAGTGGAGCGAGCGATCGTTTTCAAACCCGTTTAGTAAGCAACTTTTTTTTTCAAAACATAACTTTTACTAATTCTAACCTGTAATTTTTAAATTTTTTAAATTTGCATAAAAATCTACTTTTTTATAGTTTATCCGAAGCCGTTTAAAACTGTTCAGTGTGTTCACGTATTCATTTGCAAACAATATATAGATGTCAAAACGCAAAAATTGTGTACAAAGTGTTTGAGCAAAAATGAATACAAATTGTTCTGAACAAATTATCAAACTTTCAAATTGCAAAACTTTTTTAATTTAATAAAAAAAATTGTGTTGACCTGGAAATTATGAGCAAAAACTTAAAGCAAAAGTTTTCTAAACTATATATTTTGAACAAGTTTTGTTTTCTTAATTTAAAATTTCATCTTGCCTCATCTAGTCCTAAATTTAAAATTTTATTCTAAACTTCAAAATAAATAAGCTTTGGATCTGTTCAAACTTTAGAAATATGTGAATCTTGTTTTCAAATAAAACTAAAACTAAAACAAAGTACAAACAAAAACTAACTAAAAATTCAAAATTATTAATAAGTTTTTCGACGCCTGCGCTTCAAAAGCTTGAACAAATGTTAGCGCCAATCTAGAATATTTACGTTCTAGAACGAAGCTAAATTTATACATATGAAGTTTGGATATTCGTCTGAAAATCATGAGTTTCAAAATTTTGTTTATGTTCATTTTCAAAATTTAAAATTTTGACTATATTAATTTAAAATAATAATAATATAATTAGAAATTCATCTGAAACGAGCCGAATATTTCATATTTAGTTTTATATTCTAAAATTCTAATAAGTTCATTTTTCAGCATTTTAAAAATCTTCTAAAATGCTGATGAGGAAAATTTAGAATGACTCGTTTTGAAAGTTTAGATTTGAAAATCAAAAAGTTTTTTAGCTAGTTTTATCGATTCGCGGACGGATGCGTAAACCCAAAAGCGGATACCCAAAAGCGTAAATCCAAAGGCGGAAAGGGACAAACGTTTACCGTTTTATCTTGACGTTTTTCTTTTTAAAAAGAAGACATTAGCGCCAGTGCAAAATTCTTGGACTAAAACTTAGCTAAAATTGTATAGTCTAAAGTTCGATCCTCCATGGCTCTTCAAGTACGGTTTTCAACTTTTTAAAAATGTTTAAAAAAAATGTAGCACATAATTTAACTTTTTTGAAATCTTTTTTGAACAGGTTCGTTAAGATCATCCCAACATACGACAGCATCATCTCCGAGAAGTTAAACCTCAACATCGGCTACTCCGGAACGTGGGTCACGGTCATGGCGGGCTCGCCCTACCGTGCGACCACTTGCGGTCTCTGCGGGAACATCGACTCGAACCCGCGCAACGAGTTTTAAGGGCCGGAGAACTAATGCAAGGGGCGGATTGTCGATGCGAAGATCAAGGCTTACACGATCCGCGACGGTCGCTGCTCGGGAATCGGTAGTCCCTGTCCGGTGTCCGGTCAAAGGGTCATTGACCTTTTGACCGTTGCCCTTCACTTAAAAGTTAAAATTAAAAATAACTGAAGTACTACTGCTTGCTGTAAAGTCTGTATTAAGGAAATCTTTTGTAAATGACACCTCTGCATGTACAATTTATTAATTTCTCACTGGTCAAATTGCTTGTTCAAATAAAGGGTTCATATTGATCATTTTCAAAATTTCATTTTCAAAATTTGGATTGTTGCATGTCAAATAATTTTTCACTCCTTCAAGTAAAAAAAACATTAAACATGTAAAAAATTACAGAAAAAGAATATTGAAGATTAAAATGCCGTTAAGAACTCTTGTTCAAATTTCGTGTATAGAATTCGAGGGTTTAGGTGGTTCCTTTTGAATTGTGAAGTTTTTGTTTGTTCTTTAAGATAAATCTTGTTCTAAATTTGGCCTTTTTCAAAATTACATTTTCTTAATCGCTTTAAATTTAGAATATTTCTGAAAGTTTGGAAACTGGTTGAAAACAAAATGAGGAAAATGATGCCTTGAAATATTTCATAAGAATATATTTTAAAGATGTCTAACAATAAAGTGGGACTAATGAATGATTTCGTTATAATTTTTTATAATCATTTTAAAAATATTTTTCAGTATTTTTTTTCTCTAAAATTTCGAAATTTCATTTTGTAGTAATGTAACAAAAAAAACAGCGACCCGGCACTGCATAAAAGTCACAGCGTTGCGTCTGGAAGCCAAGAATCAGTTCATCTGGATGAACATGGAAAGGTCAGCAGTTACAGTATTTTTCGGTGCTTTCACCTCTCTCGTCTCAAAAGGTCAAAGGTCAAACTCATCTGAGGGTATAAATATGGGCTTAAAATTTGAACAGTGTCCGATTTCGAAGACGGAAGCGGTTACTGCTCATCGCTTCGAAGCGCCATTGACATTTTCAACTAAATAGATTTTGGGAAAATCTGTACTCCATCAATAAAGGGATTATTGACCTAGAATCTAGTGTTCATTGTGTTCAAACTAAAACAATGATCTAAAATTTCATCTAGCCTCATCTGGTTCTAAATGTAAAGTTTTGTTCTAAAAAAAAACCTTTGGATTTGTTCAAATTTTAAAATATGCGATTCTTGTTAAAATTAAACAAAACATAAATTATTACAAGAATCTGGTTTCACTGAAAGATGGAGAAAACTGGGTTAGCTGGTCAAAAGATTTTTTTTACGGACAGTATTAAGTAGAAAATGTCAAAGGCGCTGCGGTGCGATTAGCACCAATCGCTTTCGTTTTCGAAATCAGACACTGTTCGAATTCTGAGCCCATATTTATACCCTCAGGTGAGTTTGACCTTTGACTTTTTGAGATGAGAGAGGTCAAAGCACTGAAAAAAAGGTAACTGCTGACCTTTTCAACCAATTGAACTGAATGAGACTGGGCTTAAAAATACAAAGCTTAAGTTTTGTGAAGCGCGTGATGGCTGTTTTTGATACATTTTTACAAAGTGAAAGGTCAAAATTTTAGAAACAAAAATAAAATTCTAATGAAATCATACAGTCCTGTTTTATTTTTATACATATTTTAATTTTAAAACATTTTCTGAAAATTTTCATTTTGCAATTATTTTCGCTCCAGTCTCCAAATTTAGAGTTGTAATCTTTTAGGAATATTGAAATTTTAAATTCTGAACAGCGACCACTCAAATTTATACTCATTTTCTCTATCAAGAAATTTATTTTTAAAAAAACGCTTAAATTTTAGAACAAGTCTTCCTTAGATGCAACAAACAACATTTACACACTATTTACTTCATGTCAGAGCGAGAGTATAGATCACAACTGTCGACTCGTTTATTTACCAACGACATTTTAACTAGAATTCTTACCGGCATTTGAGTTTTCGAAATAATTTTTTTTTATCAATTCAAAAAATTTTTTACTTCCAGGTACGGGAATGGAGTAATACAATTTTACGCAGCGGCTGATTGCTGTTTTTTTGTTGGATTACGACGGAATAAAAAATAAAAAATTTAGAAAAAAAATATTTGAAAACAAAATTCTAATGAAATAACACTAACTTTAATAAATCACACTAATCCAACTTTATTACTATTTATTAACTAAAACGATTTTAAGTACTACAGAAAATGTAAAAGCTGTCTTTTTCTAAACATTTAAAAAAACTAAACGTCTTTTCAACAACTCTTCTTTAAAAGAGCACATAGTCAACAAGCCAACCAAACTGTCGTGAACGTTTTACCCAAACAAATTACACCCACTATTTAAATGGCATTAAAATCTAACTTGAAATCGAATATTTAAGTTACTCATTTAAGTTATTTGATTTAATTATACAATTACATAAACATTTAAGCTAATTGTCCAAATAAATTCACCAATTACCAATAGAACGGAGGTTGGCATTTTCCAAAAATATTCAAATAAGTACTCGGCTTGCACCTGGGTTGTCATGAAACTGCCACGGCCACCAGTTTTGTAACCAGTTTTTAACAAAGGTCAATGACCCTTTAGATAGTGGTACAAAAAGGATAAAATTAATTGTTAAAAAAAATTTAAAACTTAAAAAAAAAATTTGTCTTCTAAATGAACTCGATTTTGAAATGTTTGGATTCATTTAAAAAAAATCGTTTTATTTTTCCAAAAAAAAAATCTAAATTTGAATTATTCAAGGTTTACTTTCAACTTTGTTTTTTGCATTCATTGCGATTAAAAAAAAACTCATCTTCAAAAGTAGAACTCTTAAATTGAGTTTATTCGCACTGAAGTAAATGCCTCATCTTGATATAAATGATATTTTTTTTGTTGATTTTTTCGTTTTTTGAAAATGGCGTTGGATGACTAAATTGTTAAGGAAGTACAAAAAAGTTTCATTTGAAAACCGTTTTTAGATTTGTTTAAAAGATTTTGAACAAAGTTTGAATTTTATATTTTTACGGCTGCGACCCTGCTGTGATTCCTTGATTCAAAGACTTGCGCGATGAGAAGCATTTGTACGACGGAGGGAATACCGTGGCGCTTTTGCTAATGTATCAACGGGTTACACGGTTTGAGTCACGGTGCCTCCAGAAGTGTGACCCGGGTCATTGACATCGTGCAATTTTTAATTAATTGGGAATTAATAAATTGTGATAACTTTAATTAATGTTAATTACTTCTAATTATTATTAAAATGCAATATTTAACCATAGACTCCAGACGGCCACAACTTTCCGCCACGCAAATATATTGCATCTTGCTATAATGTGAATTCAGAAAATTTTTTAGTTAGTTCCTGAGTGTATGTCAAAAGTGAATAGAGTTTGGTTTTTTTTTGAAAATCTTCGTTTTGATTTTGAAATGTAAAAATTTCGAAACAAAAAGTTTCATTACGATCGATCAGTCTCAGCAAATGTTTTTTTAAACAAGAATTTTTCAAACTGATGCGCTAATACTCGTTGAGAAAAAGAAAAAAGAGTGGACCGGATGTTTAGAAAACAACTTTTTTAAAATAATTTTTACTAATTCTAACTTCTTTTTAAATTTAAGTTTTGAACTAGCTTCATCTAGTTCAAAATTCAAAAGCTTTGTTCTAAACTTAAATAAACATTGAATCTCAAATTTTTAAATCAACTTTTTAAATTAATTCGAATCATGTTCTAATCCTAAATCCATTAATTTCTTAGCGAAATTTCAATTTGATTTCTTAACGGCATTTTAATTATCAAAATATTCAATTTTTCAAAAATCTTTTTCTTTACTTCCAAAGAATGGAGGGATGACGTTCATGAAAACGCACCAAAACCAATTCCAAAAATAAATTTGTAAATGATCAAACAGCAGGGGGCAATGCCTTTCAGTTATACCTAATTTAACCTTTTAAGTGTATGTCAAAGGGTCAATGCCCTTTAGATTGGAAATGGATTCCCGATGCAGAGCAATAGCCTTGATCATCGCCTCGGCACTCAGCCCCTTGCAGTTGTTCTCGGCCCTTGACAACTCGCTGTGCGGGTTCGAGTCGAAGTTTCCGCAAGGACTGCACATGGTCGCACGGTAGCGCGAGCCCGCCGTGAACCTGGCTCACGTTCCACAGTAATAGCCGATTCAGAGCCTTTCAACTTCTCGTTGGGATGATCTTGACGGCTCTGGTTTAAAAAGATTTAAAAAAAAAAGTGAAAAAAAAAACAACTTTAAAAAAAACTAGCGGTGAATTGTAGAAACGCTCCCCACTTTGGCTCGCGTGTCAGTGGATCGGTCAACGTCCCATTAAGGCAAAAGGAGCGATAAGCGAGGAGCTTCCAGTGATACCGCACTTCTGCATCAATATTAAAAAGAACTCCACATTTTGTAAAAAAAAAATGTGAACATCGATTTTTCAAAAATGAAATCAAAATGGTTATATTTAAATTTTTGAAACAATAAACAGAACCATTCTTTACACTAATGAATTTTCTCTACGTTTTTGCCTAAGAACTTTTTCAAATTTAAATAAAACTAGCTGAAATTTGTTTTTGCTTTTCAAATCTAATTTTCAAAACGAATCATCCTAAAAATTTCTTCATCAGCATTTTCAAAAACTTAGACAACGAACTTGTTCAACGATTACGAAGGTTTCGAAGAGATTTTTGAAATTTTAAACTAAATGTGAAAGATTTGAGAGAGTCTCTGTCATCCACTTCTCTGCATCCTCTCCACCGAGATCCGCGCTCATGGACATTCCCATCTCAGCAGTCCTCCTGCTCACTACTCTCCCTTTAGCTTAGAGTATATTAGTTTTATCATTGTTTCATGTCTAATAAACAATTGCTTATTGTTTATTCCCTGCATTTTAGTGAGGAGGTTTTCGTGAGGCTAGGCGGCCATTGGAGGTTACGCAGCGCTTTATGAGATCAATTTATATATATATATATATATACTAGTTGTGCCGCGTCACTTCGCGACGCTTGCTTGCTAGCAGCTTTCCTTAGTAACAATATTCCCGCAGTAAAAGACCTTGTAATTTGGAACTATCTAAGCCATTGTTAGAATAACCGTTAGAACAAATTTGCGTAATGTGATCAAAACTTAGTTTCTAATTGCAGATTAAAACTATTCACTCCAGCTATCAACCTTCTTACCTAAAAATAGGGCACATGTAGATCTAAGTATTGGAAGATGATACGCGCAAAGTATCAAAATTGAATTTAGCCACATTTAATTTTTGACCCTGGAAGCACCGGAAATACCTACTGCACGGAGTTTGACCACCAAATAGCCACCAGATACCAACCACATTTACTTGCAAAGTATTGCGCTTGCAGTGTCAACGGGATTTTGCAGATTTTGATAATACCCTTCAAATTTGAGGTATTTTGACATTTGACTTTTGACACTAGAAAAACCGGAAGTAAGTTTCACCCGACGCTTTGGCTTTAAACCACTTAATTTGCATACCGCGCTTATGTACAAAATATGGCGCCCCAAACTCCAGCAGTCTTTGTGCGGGATTGAATAAAACACGTTAAATTTAATTTATTTTGACATTTGACCTTTGATCCTAAAAAAAACCGGATGTAAATTTTGTCCGGAGTATGTCCCTAAATCAACCAATTTTAAACCTCACTTATGTACCAAATATGGCCCCCGTAGCCCATGTGGTCTTTGCAGGATTACATAAAACACGTTAAATTTTGGTTTTTAGACATTAGACCTGGGACCCTGGAAAAACCAAAAGTAAATTTCATCCGGAGTGTGGCTCTAATTTGCCCCAATTTCAAACCTCATTCATGTGCCAATTACGGCGCACCTATCCCTTGCGGATTTTGCGAAATTAAAAAAACACGGTAAAATTTAGGCATTTTGACATTGGACCTGTTGAACTTGAAAAAAACCGGAAGTAAATTTTACCCGGAGTTTGACCCCTTAATCAGACCATTTATATTGCTCATTAATGTATACAACCCTTCGCCCGTAGCCTTGCGGTTTTTGTGGCATTGAAGAAAACACGTCAAATTTAGGGTAATTTGCCTTTTGAACCTGGAAAAACCGGAAGTGATGTTTGCCTGGAGTTTGGTCCTAAATTGCACCATCTTAAAACCTCACTTATGTGCCAAATATAGCGCCTCTAGCCTAGCGGTGTTTACCGGATAGGAGAAGACACGATAAATTTTGGGCATTTTGACTTTGACCTTTGACCCTGGAAAAACCGGAAGTGATTTTTGTCCGGAGTTTGGCCCCAAATTACCCTATTTTCAAACTTTACTTATGTCCCAAATATAGCGCCTCTAGCCCTAGCGGTGTTTGCCGGATAGGAGAAAACACGATAAATTTTGGGCATTTAACTTTGACCTTTGACCCTAAAAAAACCGGAAGTGATTTTTGTCCGGAGTTTGGCCCTACAATACCACATTTCCAAACTTCACTTATGTCCCAAATATAGCGCTTCTAGCCCCAGCGGTGTTTGACGGATAGGAGAAAACACGATAGATTTTGGGCATTTTAACTTTGACCTTTGACCCTGGAAAAACCGGAAGTGATTTTTGTCCGGAGTTTAGCCCTACATTACCACATTTTTAACCCTCACTTATGTATCAAACATGGCGCCCCTAGCCTCATCGGTCTTGGCAGAATTGGACAAAACACGTTAAAATTTGGACATTTTGACGTTTGACCTTTGACCCTAAAAAAACCGGAAATAAATTTCGCCCGGAGTTTTGTCCTAAACCACCGCAGATGCATACCCCATCTATGTGTAAAATATGGCGCCTGTAGCCTCAGCGGTTTTTTCAGGCATCGATGACAGACAGACGGACGGACGAACGATTTTATAGTATAGATATTACGTTTTCAATTAACATGATAAAAATTTTAAATTTTAAAAATGAACATGACAAGAAATTTCAAACGGTTCCATGCCAGCAGGTCCAAAGCAAAGAGGTAAAAAAAAGGTCCAAAGCAAAGAGGTTCAAAGAAAGAGGTCCAAAGCAAAGACGTCCAAAGAAAGAGGTCCAGAGAAAAGAGGTACAAAGAATAGAGGTACAAAGAAAAGACGTCTAAAACAAAAGAGGTCCAAAGCAAAAAGTGCAGTTTTAAAATCGTTAAAAAAGTTAAATAACCTTAAATTTAAAGCCCATTTATTGAAACAAGGGGAAAGCCTAACTGTTAATGGGTTAATGGACCGCTCATTTAAGGGGTCTAAAGTTTACAGTATTTGACTTTTTTTTAACGATTTCAAAACTACACTTTTTACTTTTCTTTGGACCTCTTTTGCGTTTTACCTCTTTCTTCGGACCTCTTTTCTTTGGACCGTTTTGTTTGGACCTGTTGGCGTGCTTCCATTCAAACTCATGATTTTGGAACTTGAATGAAGGTTTCAACGGAATCATACTAGATTGACGCTAAAATTTTTCAAACTTTTGAAGCGCAGAGATCGAACAACTTGACGACTTACTAAATATAGTGAGATTTTTGTAATTCCAAATTTTGCAAATGAAGAACCTTCAAATTTCGAAAAGAAACATGAACATAATTTTGAAATTGAACACCTCCAAATCCCTTCCAAGTTAACAGTCCAAGGAACGTTAAAACTTGCAACACTGAAAATGGCTGAATTTAAAAGGAAACGAACATTTTGCAATGGCGCTAACGCTGAATTTTGTTTTCAAATTTTGCGCTGGCGCGGATTCTGTATTATATTTTGAAGCGCAAGCATTCGAAAAGCTTGGAGCCGATTTCAAACCTACCTGGTACTCAATGGGGATGTTAGCAGCCACCAATTATCAAATCGCTGCAAAACAAAAACCGATTCTAGTCTAAATTGCTACGATTTAGTTTTGTCGTTTCTATATCGTTTCATTCGTGTTCTTGTTCTAAAAATCTCATGTTCATCCTTTTTTATATATAATAAGTTTCAAAATATTAAAATTATTTTTTTAAATGCTAAAATAAAGTGTAACAATAAACTTTACCGCATTAGATCCAAACGCACCTTCCTAGCAATTTCTACTGTAACAAATTGCTGCAAATATTTAAATGGCTCATTTTGGAAATGTTGATGAAGAAATTTCTGGATGGTTCATTTTGAAAATTTTGATTGTGAAAATTTTGAAAAGTAAACAATTTTTGAGCAAGTTGTCTTGCTTTTTGACGCTTTTTAAATTTCTCGCAAAATTTCTTGGGCTTAAACTTAGCGAAAATGAAATATTACAAAGTTTGATTGTTTTGATTACTTCCAAAATTTAGAACAAGACCATTTATTAATTTTGAATTAATTAATTAAATCACAACCCACCTTAAAATTGTAATAAGTTTCGCTATGTACTAGTCTTGCTTTTCCAATCAAATATTGAAAATTTTGAAAATAAACTAATTCAAAAGGTTTTGAAGCATAGTTTTGAATTTGTAACTAAATATAAAAAAATTAGTTAGTGTCAGAGCAATTTAAAAATAAATATGATCAAAATTTTGAAAATTAATATGACCGATATTTTTATTGGGATCGTTTAAAAAAAACTTCCGGCAATTTTTTTTCATTGTTCAGAATCTCTGACTCTTATTTGATAAAAATTTGAAATTTTGCCAAGTTTCAGCGTAAAAATTCTGCATTGGCGGTTTGCAGCAAACACTCCTTTGATTTTCAACCAATGAGAGTCCCTCTTTCACTCGACCAATCAGAAGCAGCCGGAAAATGAAAATGGCCCTTTTTCTGGAATCTGGACTAATTGACGCTCTCTCATTACCGTATGTATTTATCTACACAAAGTGGCATTTGGGAAGATGGCAGTCCTGACCCCGTGGCGGCGCTTTGAAGGCCGCCGAAATACACGATGCTGTTTTAAAATTTTCAAACATTGCTTTGAAATCCGTTTTACACAATTTTAAGTGGTTAAAGATACACTTTTTTTATGGAAGTGGTACATATGCAAAATGAGTAACATATGTTATGTTGAAATAATGTTGAATCAAAAATCCGTTTTTTTAATTTATTATTGAAAATTGAAACTAAAATGTACTACGAATTCCTGGTTTAGAAAATATTGAACATCAAATTTTATCCCCAAATTTTGCAAAACAAATTAAATCACAACCCACCTTAAAATTGTAATAAGTTTCGCTATGTACTAGTCTTGCTTTTCCAATCAAATATTGAAAATTTTGAAAATAAACTAATTCAAAAGGTTTTGAAGCATAGTTTTGAATTTGTAACTAAATATAAAAAAATTAGTTAGTGTCAGAGCAATTTAAAAATAAATATGATCAAAATTTTGAAAATTAATATGACCGATATTTTTATTGGGATCGTTTAAAAAAAACTTCCGGCAATTTTTTTTCATTGTTCAGAATCTCTGACTCTTATTTGATAAAAATTTGAAATTTTGCCAAGTTTCAGCGTAAAAATTCTGCATTGGCGGTTTGCAGCGCAAGCGCCCAAAAAACTTTGCCACTATGCAACACATACTTGTAAGTGTAATCAATAGTTAAATTGCTCTCGTTCTCTGAACTCGAAAGTTGGCGTAAACCTTTTCAAAAGTATTTTAGAACAAAATTTAGAAAATATTTTTCACAAGGATTCGGACTCTTTACCCTGACCTTGCATGAGATTCAGTGTCATGTCACGTGACACCTTTCTTTGTAAGAACCAAAATTTACAATCGTGTTTCTTTTTTCCAAAATAGTGTATGAAATATCTGTGGAACGGCCTATCGTTTTCTAAACTTATGGTAATCAGCTCTGCACCAAAATGTGGTTGGTTTTCAAATGATGAATTATTTAAGTGCGTTTTGGTTATGCTTTTTGTTGTGTCACTTCGTGAGATGTGGCTGTTTTTTTTTGTTAAAAAAATGGACATTGTTTTGAATATTCGAATCTTGTTCAAATAGAAAAAAACAATAATACAAGAACCTTAATCATATTTCTGATTAAAATGTTAAATTTTGAAAACGAGCATGACCAAACCTTGAATTGAAAGCGTTTGATTAAAAAAATTTGTTTCAGCACAATAAATTTACGCTTGCGCTGATTCTTTTAGAAAATTTCGTCGAACGTGAGCTGTTCTCCCCCTGATCAAAAAAGTTTAGAACAAAAGTTTAGAACAAAATTTAGAACAGATATTACTATATATAAAACAGAGTTGGTAGGCGATCGTCGTCGTCGTCGTGAGGCGCACGGCAAAGACAAAACCCACTTTATTTCTGTTGATTTATAACAACCGGCCCTGTGGCCTAATGGTGTGAAGCCCTAAACTTGGCATAAACTCGAACATAAACGTCGCAGGTTCGTCCCCACCAACTTCAATTTTTTTTTTTTTTTTTTACTTTTTTTTTTAAAAACTTTTCAAAATGGCTGGAGAACTTTGCTTCGTTTTAAGTAGATTTTTCAGTAGATTTCCTAATTTTGATTTCAATTAGTTAATTACAATAAACAATTAATAATTACAATTAACTTTTGGAAGTTGAGTTTTACATGTAAATAGGACTTTTTGCGTGCGCTGAAGCTAACTATGACTTTGAAATTGCTCAAAAGTCAATTCTTAATTAGTTAATTATGATTAACAATTAACAATACTTAAATTTGGAAGTTTAGTCTTGCATGTAAATAGGGGTTTTTACGTACGCTGAAGTTAACTATGGCCTCCAATTGGCTCATAAACAATTCCTAATTTGTTAATCATGATTAACAATTAACAATAATTAACTTTTAGAAGTGGATGTTTACATGTAAAAGAGGGTTCTTACGTACTCAGAAGCTGACTATGACCTCCAATTAGCTCAAAACCAAATTCTAATTCTATATTTAAATTAATTAATTAGTACTCCCGTCATAGGACGGGCTTTTTTGCTAGTTTCAAATATAAAACTTCGACACGTGATAATGACATTGCAGTGCATGAGCTTCCAGTCTAAAAAGCCAAGTTTTACTTTTACCTGCCAATTTGTATTTCTCTATATCGTTTCTCTCGAAATCTTGTTCTAAATATCAAAAGAAAAGAAGACAAACTTAACTGCATTTTAAACAAGCCTTTCAAGTAAAAGATAAAGAAGAAAATGTAGAAGTGGACTTTTTCTAAACATTTAAAATAACTTAATTTTTTTTAATGTGTTCTAAACGAATATTCTTCATCACCAATGGCAAGACAGCGCAGCCGAACTGCCAATGAAAGTTTTACGGAAACTAATTACATGATAATATTGAAGCGACATTAAACTTTAACTCAAAATAAAATATTAGGCTGGGGAGCGCACGCGGCGAATCTGGATTTGGGGTATGGGATATGCCGAACTCTGTAGTGGTAGGCATAAAAAAAATTA
>JAQFYP010000208.1:0-29614 GCA_034694865.1 Bilobella braunerae
CTAGACCCAGCCTCGTGCCAAGGTCACGAGATCTGTGCCTTCGCAACCAGAGTTGGCTGAGAGTGTGGGCTCACAATTTTTGACACATTTCCTGTGCCAATTGATAAGCCCGGGCTCTTGGGCCACGTAAGCTAGTATAAAGCAGGGTAAAAGTGGGTCAAGCGGGGCTCTTAGTTCTGGAGCCAGAGAAAGAGAGAGAGAGTGTGGAACTAGGAGAAGAGGAGGAGAAATAATCATTAAAGCAGAGCTTTCCCCTTGGGGAAAGGCTCTAACTTTAACTGTCTAAGACCTTCCTGCGGGGGACATTTAGGGTGTACAGCGCAATAATCTCACCATGTTCTTGAGCTGAGAGTTGTTTAATTATTGCTTCTATTGCCGGAAGCGATTGGTGGGTTCGAGAGAGCCATGGAAAGAAGAGATTGTGAGACTATGCTGCCCAACCATGACTCGGTGGGGCCTAGTTTCATATTCCATTTGTCAGACCTATTGGTCCGACATCTCAAAGATATTACAGCGTTTTTATTGTAAGAATATTGTTAGGAGAAAGAACCCTCAGTGCTTAAGGTCTGTGCCTAATATACAGAGATTCCTGGCTATGTCCCAACTTCTGGGCTAGGAGGGCGTGACGTTCTGGAAATTGGCTCACTCTTCTTAAGGAAGTGACCTTGGATTTGATCTAATAGTCTAAGAGTGTCAGGTCAGGTTTGACTCGGGGATCCGAAGGAAACATGGCCTGACATGCCTACCCCCCTTTGCCTAAATTCCTGCAAGGAATTTCAATTTTTCAATTTTGTAAACCCAATGAAATTTGTATGTCCTAATCTTTCTCATAAATCCCAAACACTTTAGACAGTATTGTACAAAATCATTTTTTTTTTCTTAAGTAAACTTAAGATTAGATTTTAACCAATTTCCAGCTATAGATTTGACAATTGGAACCTTTGTAAAAGGAGAAAAAATTGAATTACTTGGTAATGCCCTAATTATGACTGCGCTATTTGTAAAGTAATCTTCAACTCCCAGGCTGGAAATTTTTGGGGTATGTGCCTTTTGGTGTAGGTAATGGACGATCCTCTAGTTTAGATTGATCCTGGTTAAGAACAGCTTCCAAGTGGCTCAGAGGAAAAATAGGCTGCTGCGGCGGCGGAGCTCTCTGCTTTCTCTGCTCAATGTGGAAGATTTGATTTAAGTGGATAGTGGGGGAAAGACTCTTAATTTGTGATTTGTCCTGTTCCTTCCGTTCCAAGCCCTCATTTGGATTTGATTTTTAGCACTTTCTATTAACCCGGCATGTTCTTCATGTTCATTAGCAAGTTTCGCTGGAACGTTGACAAAGAGTTGACATCCGCGGAATTTGACATGGTTTCCTTTTCTCTTTTCTTGGAGTAAAATTTGATTCCACTTAGCTCTCGCAATTCTCACCTCCTTCTGCAGATCTTCTGGAATTATCTACGGCCTCCTTAATTTCTTCAAGTTATGTGCATTCTTGAAAACGTCCAATTTGTCTTCAAAACTTCGTATTTTGATTAGCAATGGCTATGGGTCCCGTCCTTAGGCTTGCCCAAAAAATACGCGTCCAGCGTTTCCACATTCAAACGTAGGTCCTATCTCAACAATTCAGAGGCTCTCTCCAGAATGCTCACGTCTTTGGCTTCTTCTTCAGTAAAATCAATGCCATGGACAATATAATTTTTTGCTGAGTGTCGGTGCTGCTTCTTTGGAGGCGATGTAGGTGATATTTGCTTTAGATTTAAAGTTGAATTGATTAACCTGTCGATGAAACTCCTAATTTTAAGTAACTTTGGTAGATTTGGAAATCGTAGAAAATCTCGAAAGGCGAAATCCATTTTTGAAACTTCCGGGAGCTCGATTTGTGTCACCGAAAATTTAGCGTCGTTCCTTCCCATGGCTGTGATGGCTGCTTTCACTTTTGTTTAATTTTAAACGCTTTAATACCCTTGTCTGAACACCATTTGTCAGACCTACTTGTCCGACATCTCAAAGATTAAATTTATATTAAAGCGTCTATATTGTAAGAACATTGTCAGGAGAAAGAGCCCTCAGTGCCAAGGTGTGTGCCTAATATACAGAGAATCCTGGCTGTCCCAACTTCTAGGCTAGGAGGACGTGTCGTTCTAGAAATAGGCTCACTTCTCTTAAGGAAGGGACCTGAGATTCGATCTAATAGTCTAGGAGTGTCAGGTCAGGTTTCACTTGGGGATCCGAGGGAAACAAGGCCTGACAATTGGAAACGAATGTTTTTTTTAAATTAATTTTTTTTAAACCTTATGGGAATTGACACGCGAATTTCTGAGACTTATGTAAACCACGCAGGTTTACAAAGGGCTGACCACATAAATCTCAGAAATTTGCGTGACAAATACCCTAAGGTTTTGAAAATTCTAATTTTGTAAAAACTTATTTTGAAATCGTGAGTAGAGGAAATTCTCATTCATCATATTTTTACTATATTACAATGGACTAGTTTGGATATTGAAAAAACGCAAACACTTGAGACCATGTCCTAGTTAGTTTATATAAATAATCGATTAAGAATAAAATGTTCAAGAGTTAAAAATACAATCAGTGAAGGAACCTTGAATTTAGAAAATTTTGAAAGAAAGACGTTTCAGAAAGCGAGTTACTACGTTTGGTCCGAAACTCGTCTAATTTAGGAAGTTGCAACCATTTTCATATTTACACAGCTTTAATTTTCCCGAAAATTTTTCGTTTAAAGTCTTCATCAACATAGCAAGTGTATAAGCATTTCAAAAATTAAATCTCCAACTTCCTTTCAAAAAACTTATATATTTAGCTGCCAACATATGTATTGTGTAAGCTTGCCGACCAGAAATTTCATGAATTTTGTGTATAATCAACCTAGATTCCCAAGTCACATTTCTAAGTCGTAGTGTCAAATTGTTGAGAATGAAAATGTCAAGCTTTTTTCAAGCCTATGATTGTGTTGCAAACGTCAGTTGAAAGCTACCATACAATTTTTCGTGTATATTAAATAGCCACGCTTCGTATTTGCCTCTCTCTGATAAAATTTTTAATAAATTTTTAATGGAATAATTATCGCAAACTATCAATATCCAACTAAAAGAGATAAATTTGTAATAGATTTTTTTTTGATACATGTATCGATGCTTCTTCTACTTCGTTTATGTGAATCAGAGAATATTGCTCGCGGATTATTGTACAGATTCTTGACAGATAATTTATTACAACCATCATATTTATTATTGTTATTATTATTATTATTATAGTTATATAGTTACATTTTATTAGTACGATTTATTAGTAATTAAATCTAAAAGTATTTTACAAAGTAAATTAATAATATTATTGTGACTTCACGCAATTTACGAGTAATAATTTTGCCCATGCAGCAAATTCGTGTTCATTTCCCGCGCGCAAGACATTACAGCTCGTTTAAAATGAAAATTGAATGTATAATATAATATATTATAAATATAATAGTAAATATGTAAATATAATAGTAAATAATAAAAAAGGAAAAAAAATTGTTTACCCTCATACAGGTTATATTGATCATTTGTCAATTTAGTTTAAACCTGTTTTTCTAGAGATCTACTTGATATTTTTTTTCGTGATTCGCTGTGTGCGAAGCATCTCACAAAATCGGTTGGATATAAATGATTAAGAGCTCACTTTAACTATTTTACCACTTTTTAAAATATCTTCTCTGAACTAGCGGTTAGGTTTAAAAGTTCAAAAAATAGTTACTTTACTCATCCAACACACAAAATCTTCAGTAAAACTCATATCCTATTAACTGCAGATAGAAAGTCTATCTTGTACAATTGAACAATTTTAGTGCTATCTATGAATGTTAGATATAATATATCTTAAGAACAATCAACTCAGCCTGTCTCAGGATAGGATGACGTAAATTTAAACCTAAATAAGTTAGGCCGGTTATTAATTTAAGAAAGACAAAAATATGCATAAAGTCATAAATTAGAAACATAATATCACTCATCGGATTTTGCATTATGCAGTGAATAATATGCAAATACAACCTTTATTAAATCAAAGCTAACACAAACAGGGCCAAACAGGCTTGTCCTTGGACAGGAGAATTTTAAATTCATTAAATGCCCATGCATAGGCAGTTAAAACTAATTAATTGCACTTTAGCAAATCGGGTAAATTGAAATGTTTGATGACGTTTTGAATTTCTTTTAAAAGAGAAACCTTAGATTAGCCAAACAACCCCGTTCTTGGACAAATTAAAAACATAAATCGTCCTGAACTAGGACGGCTTTAATCAATGTAACTCCTAACAAATTAAACAACAAATAAAATTTATAAACGATACAAAAATTCAGCACTAGATTGAAAAACTAATAATTTTTGAAACGTTAACGGTATTCTAATAAAATATGAAAATTTAATTTTCCGCCGTCTTTGGATAGACTTGTTTATAAAAAAAAATGTATTGTATTTTTAGAAAAATAGAATATTTTTTTTTTTTTTTATAAATTTTTATAAAAAAAAAATACTCCGATGACTTGAAAATGGTAACTTTTATTATTACAAAATACAAAATATTTCTTCTCTACTTAATTAAATGTCATGTAATAATTTAGTCGCACCATTATTTACTGAATCAAAACTAGTTTTCCAACATCCAAATCCAAAATTCTCTGGAAAAATGCAAAAAAGATGAAAATTGGCATTTCAACAGGGTTTCGATTATTTTAAATTTTGGATTTAGTGATTTAATGGATTAAATCAAATGGAAATGTTCCAAAATAGTTTGAGAAAAGCTTTGCAGTCCAAAAATTGAAGGCAGTTGTTGCAGCAGGTCCATTTTCCATTTCGCTCCTTTTTGAGTCGCAGTGCTTCGCTAAAATGCCTCAGTACAAACACCGCCTTCAGCCGATCCCACTCGGGCACTTCCCAACCCAAATCGAAAAATTGCGACCAATCAGGAGCCGATCCGAGCGTTTGAGCCAATAGTTGGACTCCGAAGGGAAAGACGTCCCAACCAAGCTCCCGAGTCACCATGGAAACGGCCTCTGCAATCGGCTTCGGCTCGTAGGCCAAGTGACTCATAAACAGATTCACGTAGTTGGCTCGAGCCGTTTGCCTCTCAATCTAAACAAACATATGTAAACAAATGTAAAAATGTAAACGATAAACATCTGTTTCAGAGTTTTTTTTTACTTCAGATTTAGAGTCCTCTTTCTTGATTTCAACATCATTCTCGTTCAAACAGATTTTTCTTGATTTTTTGGACTTTGGCTCCTCCTCGTGGCGTGATTTGGATTTCCGAGTTTTGCCGAAAGTTGCCGAGTCAGATTCCGAGGCTGAATTCGAATCGTTTCGCGCCGTTGCATTTGTCGGTTGTGTCGACTTTGGTTCCAATTTTACAGTTGGCGCTGATTTTGAATTTGGCGGCAAATTACAGTTCGGTTCCAATTTCAAATTTAGCGGTTTTTTGTCCACGGTGCCGTTTCCGGAAACAGCCGAGAGCATTTCGTCGTTGGATGTCACTTCGACCTTGATTTTCACACGCGGCGCCTCAGCAATTACCGGTTGTTCGTTGCACCTGAAAAAGAAAAGGAGGTGAGAATCGAACCTGGGACCATAAAAAAAACAAATTTTGAGTAATTGGAAAAACTCACGGAGGTGTTCCTTCAGTCTGCACCTCAACAAAGGGACAAATTTTAATATCCCGCATATTTTGAATTTTGAAATTGTCGAAAGCGATTTGGCAGCACGTCATCGTCCCGTCAACTTCTTTGATTTTGAGCTCGTGTCTAAATCGCTGCAAAAATTGCACCTTTGCCGCTCGAACGAGTTTGGAGCGATCTTGGCGGGACGCTGATTTTGAGAACAGCGATTGAGGGAAAACAAGGCCAAATTTCTGCGTAAAATTGACAAGCGCATATTTCAGTGCAACGGGATTGTATTGCTCTGGTTCAGGCGTCTCCTAGTTCAATTCGAAAATTAAAAAATATTAAAAAAAAAATCATAATTAGACTTTATTGAAATTTTGGCAATTGAAATTTCGAAATTGAAAATTCCAAACGAAAAGTTTTTTTTTTTTTAAATCTTACTTCATCTGGCCTTGGATCTTCACCTACGTCATCATCGCTCACTTTGCTAGAACGGGTTGTCTCTACTGCCAACAATCTACAAATATCATTTTAAAGAAAGGTCAGAGGTCAAAGGTCAAAGTTCAGAACAGAGGTCAGAGGTCAAAGTAAAAAAACAAGGTCAAAGCTAAGAACAGAGGTCAAAACAAAGGTCAAAGCTAAGAACAGGTCAAAGTCAAGAACAGAGGTGAAAGGTCAAGATCAGAGGTCAAAGTAAAGAACAGAGGTCAAAGGTCAAGGTCAAAGGTCAAGATCAAAGGTCAAAGGTCACTCACCTGGAAAGGACTGCGTTAGTTCTCCTGACAAATGGAAGTAAGTCCCTGTAGGCACTGACTCCGTTGTAGCGAAGGACGTTGTTGAACCTCATCACGTCAAACCGATTTTTGCAGATTGTCCACTTCGAACCAGCCATTTTTAGTTTGAGCAATTCTCCGAAATGTTTTTGGATGAATTTGAATTTGGCGCTTTTCACGAACTCGAGTCGTGTCACGTGACTTCCAGCCGGAAGCTGTTCCGGAGGGATAACGTACTTTGTTTTGTCTGTGAAGCGTTCGAGTGCGTAGTCGATGGACACTGGGTTGTAAACCTGCTGATTGAGCACTTCACGCTGAGCCATGAAAATTTGCTTGATTTGAGCCATCTTATTCCCCTTTCCCCCACCTCTTCTCCACTTTTTACCCGTTCTAGGCATTCTAAACAAACAAAACAAATTGTTTAATTAGTAATTGAGAATTGAATTCTAAACAAATATGCACTGCACATGTACACTTGATGATGAACAAGTATAATTTGTTTGCACGTTGTACATCTATCTGAACATGAACAATTTGTTTGCACGTTGTACATCTATCTGAACATGAACAATTTGTTTGAACATGAACAATTTGTGATGAACAAGGAGAATTTGTTTGCACATGATGTACACAATTTGTTTGCACATGTTGTATACAATTTGTTTGGACATGCTGTATGCAATTTGTTTGCACGTTGTACATCTGTTTGAACAAGAACAATTTGTTTGCACCTGTTGCATACAATTTGTTTGAAAAACTTTTTTGATTACACTTTGCAGCAATCGAGTTGTTATTCGATCCATCGATCATATGGAGTTTTGTAAATGATTTGGAGACAAATTTGAAATAAGCAAGAGTTCTTTTATATATTGTTTAATTTGTAAACAACTTACTTGAAACGGTGTTTGGACAAGGCCACTGAAACAATTGCAGAAAAACAATCAAACAAAGTGATTCTTAAGTGATCGCTTAACAAATAAGGTGAGACTGAAAGGTAAACAAAGTTTTTGGTCACCCTAATCATCAGAATTTACGTGTATTATACCGGAAGCATTCAAGCACACCTTATTAATGCTCTCACTTGAGATTATAATTAAATCAAATCACATGGAATCAAATGCTGAATTCTAAATTAAGACAACAAATATTTAACTGTTGTCAAACGAGAGTATGCAAATTACAAAGTTTCTTAAACCGGTTTACGTTATGCGTAAAAAAAATTTTTTTCCTGAATTACTCAAGAAAGTTACATCAAAAAATTTACTAAAAATATTAAATTAATTAACAAACCTACTTTTTCCTTACTTTTTTTAACCTATCTTTTTAACCGTGTAAGTTTTAGCAGTTTAACAGTTTTAACTTACATACAAATTGAGAATTGTGTCAGGAGAGTGAGTCAGAGGAGACTGTGGATTAGGGCGACGCAAGAACACATGTTCCGCTCAACAGATGTAAAAAGGGTAAAAACTTTCCCGCCATTTGATTTTAAAATTACTACCGTTTCTCAACGACAATTGCAACAAAACTAAAACTTATTAGCCAGCTAAATTAATTAATGGAATTCAATAATCTAATTTATAATTAGTAATTAATGACATCATCATTTATTTTGAGTTTGACAGTTAGTGAAGATCAATTTCCAGAAGTTTCTTGGCAAATTTGAAGTTTTTTTAAACGTACCGTTCTCCCTTTTTATATATTAAAATAGCCATACAAGCCTGTTCAGAGACTGGATGATTTTTATTTCAACGATTTCTGTTGTGCGGGACCGGGCTCGTTTAGCTAGTTAATTATTTTTAACTCGCTTCTTAAATGTAAATTAGAAATAAACAAAATAAAATTCATTAAAAATAAAAATAAAATAAATTTTTTGAACTAAAACTTCTTCAAAACTTGTTGAAAGATATAATCTTAAAACAAAGATGCATGCACGCATTACGCATTCCAACCACAGCTTTTATTATAAGCAACAAATTAGTGTAAACATTTCTACTTTTGTAGAAATATTTTCTACATGTTTGTCTACAATGTTTTCTGCTTTTCTATTAAATGCTAAATCATACTAAAGTTCACTAAAGATTTTGGTCGGAAAACTTTAGAAAAATTCACTAAATTCACTATTACGTTCCTCAAACTCACCCGGGTCATAATGGGCTCGTTTGCATTTTTAATTATAACAATGAAATGGCTCTCGCGCTCTTTCTCGGCGTCTTTTATGGCTGTCGTATAAGCGAGGACTCAAACAATTGTAATGTAAGATTTTTTATGTTCAGCAAAAAGCATTGCGAATGTAAAATATAATTGTCTGACTACGTTTTGAGCAATGATGTACGTGTATTTAATTTTACTAAAATCTGTTGATCGCTACGTAAAGCCTTTAAATCAATATCCATTTAAAATCCCTAAAATTTGAGAATTTTTGTTCTAGTTATTCTATATGCTCGTACATTAATTCCCTGGAACTAAAGGCATACGTGGATAATTACTTAAATTTGAAATTTATAGAAAAAAAAACATCTTAACTGGGTTTCGAACTTGTGGCAGTGTAAGCATTGAGTTGGAGACTCGCACCACTATTCGGTTAATTACCGTGCAGGTTTCACTAAAAGCCAAAACGAACAAAATACGGTTTTTATTTAAGAAAAAAAAAAGGTCTTGTGTAACATATCATGTGTTGTATAAGTTAATCATTAGCTATCACTAGAAGCTTTAGGCAAGGAATTCATAAGAAGGAGGTTCCAAATCTTAAGCGGGAGGAATTCATTTCAAAGCGTCGATTTTATTGTACTTTTCGAAATCCACCTGTTAACAGTTTGTTATTGGAAACGTCTTCTATATCTGCCTCCAGCAAATAATGCACATAATGTGTTAGTAAACGATAACCGCAAATTAATGTGTGATGTGTGGTAAAATAAACACAGTTGTAAGTACAACCTACGGGCTGTTAAAGTTCAACTAATATCCAATTCTCGTGGTGAGTGAAGTAACTATTTCTGAAAGCTTAAGAGAAGCCCTTTCAAGTTAGACCAGTTAGGCATAGCATAATATATTTATTCTTGTTTTGCATTGCAGTAATACTACTATATTATTTAGGTTGGATTACTTACTTGCTTAACTTAATTTGCTTACTTGCTTTATTACTTACAACTAGAATGTAGGGTCTCACTTTCCCGATAATTTCAGTAAATGTTTGTTTTCATTAAGTGTTCTCATTTTCTGATTTTTTAACATAAACTATAAACATAACATGTATTATGCATTCACTGTCAGAATACTACATACATACTACATATGATTATGTTGTCTACTAAACTTTATATTACAGGTTGCAGCTACTTACGATTAAGACTACAAACTTAATTTGGGAACCATTGAAACCAGGAGGTACCTTACTCAGCAAGCATTTCCTATTAAGGTAATTCGATTAGTTTATATAGAACCTGTGCATACACTAATATGCCAACATATGTTCATACATGTCGCATGTTACTCGTTCTATTTACAATGCCTTTGCTATTATTTGCAAATGGTGCAGCAGCAATTACCTCTGCAACTGTAAAAAAATTATTATATTCCAGAAATATAATGTATATATATTATGTATAATATATATTATGTCTTGCCTGTTTTATTATAGAGATTACAAAGATTGCTCGGTAATTAGGAAGATATGCCATCAACATGGTGACGGATACTCAATGGAAAAAATTGGCGCCGTTTACAGCAATTAGATACAACAAGAGTAAGCAACATCTACGCTAGAAACTTCAGCGTTTGAAGGTATTTTCTCAAATCAACATCGGCATGATCTCGGTAACAACTTCTTTGAGGCTAATTTTACATTTACAAAAACACATCCGTATAAATTTTATCCTATGCAAACTTAAATTCTTGTGTAATGCTTTGGCAAATTCTCTGATTCACTAGCGATTGCGAAAAATTTGCGATTTTCATCAGGGAAACTAAACCGCTTTTTTGGTTTACAATGTTCTTTGGTTTAAATGTCGACCTTTATTATGAAAAAAAAACATTGAAGACAGATTTACAATGAAGTTTTAAACTATGCTTGTTAATTTTAATAGTTTTCAGTCAGAGAACGAACTTGTTTGGCTATACCACATTACTCCAATACGATGTGATCACATAATGGCATTTCTCTGTTTTTTTTCTCTCTTATCCTGTTTTATCATATCTTCAAACCCAAGAAGATAGCAGCACTGTGGGTCCATCTGTCGGTAGTATGGCCAAGGCGGAAGGGGAGGGAAAGTTGAATATTAAGATAATTTTCTAGCGTTTTTTTTTCACTTGCAATTTTGGCGATAGTTTTTTCAATCTCCTATGAATTCCTAGAACTCTATTTGACTCTTTTTAAAAGTCATTTTGGCTATAAACTGAACAACTTTTGGCCTGGGCTGAGGAAACCTTGCTAAATGGTCAGCAACCATGTTAGGTTTGGAATGTGCGATCTTACTGGGAAAACGAAGTGGTTAGAGTATGCCCCTTTGTAGCATATTGTACCCGCCAATAAAAAACTACTATTTAAAAACTAAAATAAAAGTAGAACTACGTTTTTGGTATAGGAAAACATTGAATAAGGGATTTGGGAGACCTCCAGAATGCATTTATAAATGCTAATTATGGGCAATATACAAATTTAAAAGCATTAAACCCTACTGAGTTCAAATCGAAATTCCTTTTGCTACATCGATTTGTTTACGAAACGAAATTCATTGTTTGTGCTCTGTTTAGTCATAGTCAGTACCTAAAATGTTCAATGGTTCACGACTTGAGCTTTTACATTTTTGCATGTCCCAATGAATTGGACAAAATAAATGGGATCAAGCTAATTGTATTAATGTTTGTTGCATTTAGTTAAATATTGACCAAAGTAAATATTTTAGTCAAATTAGGATCATTTTTAGTAAATATTTAATTAATATGTATACTATGCCACTTTTTATGAAATACCTGTTATTGTCCAGACTTGAGAAAAGTAAGATCAAATTAGTAAGTGTAAAAGTATTAACGGTTAAAATGTTGGTATTTGTATTCCAACCAACCAATGGGGGGAGGGGGGTTGGCAGAGGGGTCATGACCTCCCATTTATTTATATCTAATATATATTTAAATCTGATTTTATATAGCGCGCACTAATCCCTCCATATAGTTATGGTTTCTAAACTCTGAGAGAAAATTGAATTTACTAGGAAAAAGTAACACGCGCCTTATGTTTTAGTTTCTTTAAAAAATTTAGACTACTGCCGAAACGCCCGGAGACCTCGACCCATTTCTTAGCAACTTTTTTTTTGTAATTTTTTAAAAAATATCGAGAAGTATTATTTAATAATATATGTGAATTAAAATAAGGTTATATTTAATTTATATTACAACTTAATAGTGAATGGGTTTCCCTAAACTTTCCCTATAACGAATTTAATTGAAATCCATCTACTTCAAAGTCAAACATTTATTTATCTATTAATCACAGTTAAAAAATAATGCAAAAAAAAGTTTTTATCATTAAATTATTCTAGCTTAATTTATACTGACGGACAACCCCGCCTGCCCTGATTCCAGACAAAGTTTACATAAAACTAAACCAATTTAAATACTTATTCTGCACTAATTAGCCATGAAATGGCTAATTAGTTAATGGTTTGATTAGTTTAATTAGTTTAGATGGTTTAATTAGTTTAATTAGTTTAGATGGTTTAATTAGTTTGGCTAATTTGCTACTTAAATATTCAAAGAAAATTTGAATTTTCAAAGAAAATTTGAATTTCCTGCTGCATAAATTACGTAATTGATTTAAAAAAAGTAGTTCACTTTCTGACACTTTATTGAAACTATTTACCAATATTCTACTATTTAACCTAGTGTTTCCAAGGGTAAAATATTTACAAGTGTTCGACACAAAAATCACAACAAGTTATGATTTCTTAATTAAAATGCATTATTCGCAAAGTATTAGGAGATATACAGGTCTCTGTCAAAGCTAAACTTGAACTTGAAACGGTGAGATACTAGAGCAAAACCCAGGGCCATTTTCTGCCGTTGCTCCGATTCCAGAGTTTTTTTTTCAATGTCACTGCCTTAAAGCCTAAATCTAAACCTATCCACAGCAAAGCAAAAGGAAGCAGATTTTAACTGAACCAAAATTTGAATAGTCACCATGGACCTAGTGAAACAAGCTTAAAACTACTGATAGAATATAATTAAATTAATAAACTTATGAAAGTGTTGGTTCGCTCATGCTAGCCCTAAAGCGTCACACGAGTATGAGAATAGGTCATTAGGTTCAATATGGTCAATATATATAGGTCAATATGGGAAAGGTGATACATGGCCTCTGCCCCTTTCTTGACCTATTCTGATGATTAAATGAAATCGACGCATCGAGGTCGTGTCAAAGAAAACAGAAAGTGGGTACCTACCATTTTCCTGTGTTGTCTCTGTCCCATTTGGCCGGTGCCGGCAGGAGTGGTGATGATGGTCGTCTCTCTGTCATACCTTAGGTCGCTTTCCGTGAGATCCAATTAAGTGATGAAGAATATTGCCCAGTGAAAACTTATGCTGCTTTGCTTTTTCTTAAGGTTTTGAAGATGCGTTTCCGCTTTTTAGAGTAAAGAGATGAAATTCTGGTGGATGAATGATTCGATTAGTAGATTTAGGTTTTAGATGAGAAGTGAATTTTTTTTTAAATTCTCTTCCAGCCTATATATCGAGGCTTTCAATGGTATCATCGAAATACATGTACGTTCGCGTTAAGTTTAGTTGATACATATTCCTTCACTTTGGCACATGTGGCTTCTAAGTAAGTGGCACTGTCACTATATACAAACTTGCTTTCATATAAGTTGTTTAGTTATTGTCTTATCATCGTCATCGCTGTACCAGAATCCTGTTTTGTGTCTGATATTTTATAACAATTTGCTGAAATGTAATAAGTTGGTAGGTAAGCAAAGCTATTGCCTTTTGGCTTTCAAGTCATCATAACTGTACTTAATTTCTGTTCCTGCTGAAATCCGTCTAATTTTTCATTACAACAACCGTTGTTTTGTAACGAGTTCTGCAACGAATTCGACGTTTGCTAGCTTTGGGTTGCAAACATGATTTTCCATTCCCAAATAGTTGCCCGTATTCATGTCAATATACTAAAGATCGCCGAATCGCATTAGGTCGCTTGCGAGATCTTGACGTCTAAGTCATTTTTTGCTTGTATGTTATTTCTTTTGCAGAGAAAGAAGCAATTGATTCATTTTTTTAAAAATTCTCTTCCAGCCTACAAATTGAGGCTTTCAATGGTATCATCGAAGTACATGTACGTTTGCGTTAAGTTTAGTTGATACATATTCCTTCACTTTAGTACTTATGTAATTATGAATTATGTAATATGATATAATGAATCCAACAATAAATTTTGAACTATAGCGTAATTAAAAATAAACTACATATGTTGAAGAATATGTTGGGGTGCGGTAATAATTAATATTAACTTTACCTTTCCAGCCATAATTGGATTGGTGCTGAAGTGGAGGACGCTATTTCGAGTGATTTGAGCAATGATTAATTTCTCAATATTTAATTTATTTTTATTTTTGGTTATGGCTACGTACGGGCACAACCCCATGGGACCCTGATGAGTTGTTAGTGAAATAAAAATAGAACAATGAAGTGGAGTGCGATTTTGAAATTAAAACAAAATGTGCTTAACGTGAGTTATAGCATGCTTTTAGAAAAATTATCGTGTGTTATTTATCATATAGTAGATTGAGTTGGTCCATCGGTGGACGGCCCACTCCCGTCCTACACTATGTGGAGATTGTTCGTAATTCGGTGTCTCTGGTAAATTCGGAAATTGTACATGCTATCTTCTGTTTGACGTATTGTCCAACTTTGTCTTTAACGCTGTGTAGTGTATTAGAATAAAAAGAGAGTTGCTTCCTGACTTGACTGCTAAGTCTCGAATGACTTTATTCCCAATAATTCTGATTCTAAACCTGTGTACTGCAAGTGCGATGGATCCGAGATCAAGACGTAACTAGAGCGCTAAAGGGATAAGATAAAGTTCTAAGGCAATAATTTTGTGAAATGTAATTGCGACTTATCTTTAAGTTCTAGTACTTTCAAACTACGTCTCCCTCTAATTTTGAACGAAATTGAAACAAATTGGAAATTAACTGAATGAAAATTTAAATGAATTATTTAAACTTTATAGTTGACATTTCAGTTCTAACGTAAGAGACGTAAGGTGAGCTTGGGCTCTGGCGCTGGCAGGCTGCGTCGTCCAAGAGGAGTAGAGGGCGTTGCTGGAGCAATGTCTCGTAGCGATGCTCGCGGGGTTCCGCTGGGAATCTCGATTTGATCCTGATTGTCATCTGAATTATCTGCAAGTGTCCTGTAGACGTAGAGGTATGACAGGGACTACGTTAAGCGTGGTTGACCTTGGTGACTGCCTAGGCGATGAAGCTGGTGTTGTACCTGGTCCTTGTGGAGAACCAACAGTTTTGCTTGTGGAATCCGTGTCGCTGCTATCGCCATCCGATCCTATGTTCACCTTTGAATCGTCAAATATTTGATCCATGTGCCTTTTGTAAACTTTGCCTAGTGATTTGATTTGAAAAGTAACTGGTCCTATTTGAGAAATGATCTGTCCGTGTGACAAACGAGTCAAATTTTAGAAAAGGTTTTGACCCACTGGTTTTGTACTTGATTCTCCTGAGCATGACTCACGGTCGAGCGTACATCCAGTCTGATTAGGTCGAACCGCGTGACGTCCTTGCAATAGATCTACTGGAGAACGTCCTGTGGGGAAGTGTGAAATGATTCTGTAATTAAACAGGAACCGTAAGTAAGTAACTTGGGTGTCACCGGTTCAGGCTTTTAAAGATGCTTGAAAAGTTTGAATAAATCGTTCAGCTTCTCCATTGTCTCTCGGATGGTAGGCGTAGCTTGTGGAATTTCGAATTCCATTTGAAAAACAATAGCCTTGAAATTCACACAAAGTGAATTGTCTACTTTGTTTAACACAATTTGATCATGGATAACGAATCGACAGATTGTTTCCCTCATCCTGGTAATGACTGCTTGAGTCGCCGGATGTTGACCAATGTCAAAGACTTCTGGCCATTTTGAATGGGCGTCCATGATGACCAACCACATCCGGTTCATAAATTGTCCAGCAAGGTCAATGTGAAGTCGTTACCATGGGCGAATTGGATATTCCCAGGGGTGCGCTGGGTGGACCCTTCCGTTTCTGACTGCACTCGGACACAATTTCGGACTAATTGTTCAATTTCCTGATCCACGAGTTGCCACCAAAAATACTGGCGGGCGAGTGACTTCATTCGGACCATCCGAATGTGAGTGTCATGTACCTCGTTTAGTAATTTCTTCCAAAATGAATTTTTGACCACGACTCGAATTCCCCCCATTATGACGTTGTTGACAAATGTCAGCTCTTCCTTGAGAATGCTGAATGGTGGAGCGGGTCATCTTTTGGAATATGATTGGGCGATCCTTCCGTAATGTGTCGGTAGACTTTTGACTTTAAGGGGTTACGTGTAGTAGCCTTACAAATGTCCTTGGCAGGTACTGGCAACTCGCCAATGGCCATTGAAGCTACGTGCTTAACTTCAAAGTTGTCAATTTTCGGATTTGGTTTGGCCGCGGTCGGGTGACTTGATAAGGCGTCGGCATTTCCGTGATCCAAAGTTTTTCTGTAAGAAATTAGAAAACTGAATTGACTTAAGTGTAAACCCCATTTCTGTAATCTGGTCGCAATGAACGATAGAACTTGGGTTGTGGGACCAAAAATAGTTAAAAAAAAATTTGTGATCTGTGATTATTGTGAATTCTCTTCTACAAAAGTACGGAAAAAATTTCCTTATGCCGAAAACGATTGCTAAAGCTTTCTTTTCAATCTGGGAATACCGCTGTTCCGCTGAAGACAGGGTATTGGAAGCGTAGGCAATTGGCCTTTCCAAGCCGCTACAAAATCTGTGGAATAAAACTATTCCAAGCTCTTTGGGTGACGCCTCGCAGCCAATACCAACCGGAAGTGACGGGTCTTAATGACATGAGCATAAGACAGGAGCTGAAGAAAGTGAGGCTTTAATTGCATTAAAGACCTTTTCACACTTTTTGTCCATTGGAAGGGTACGTTCTTCCTTGTGAGGTTGTAGGGCCGTGAGCATAAATCAGCCAACCTTGGGATAAATTTACCATAGAAATTGACCAATCCCAGGAACGATTTGACTTCACTGACATTTGAAGGCGGCAGAATAGCGTAAACTGCTTTCACTTTTGACGGTGACGCTTTGATCCCTTCTGGAGTTAGCACAAAACCAACGTACTCCAGAGCTTTTTCCATGAATTTAACATTTTTGTTTGGAAAAACAATAATTTGCATTTCACATGCGCAGAAAAACTTGTCTGACGTAAGTGTTGAGCGTTTGAACGTCCAATGCAGAGGGAGTTGTCCATGAAAGAGCCTGACATTGGTATGTCCTGTAGGAGCGTGTCTATGAACTGTCGAAAAATTGCTGGAGATGAAGCGATGCATTGATGATGGACTTGGTAAATGTATAGGCCACGGTGAGTATTAATGACCTAGAAATGTTTGCTTGCATCATCTAATTCCATTTGATGAAATACATCAGGGCCGTCCAACCGGGCAAATGAAGTACTTTCAGAAACTGTAGAGAGGAGCGCATTGACACGCTGGATAGGGTACTACGTTACGTTTAATTGACTGTTCACTGTGTGCTTGAAATCACCTGTGATACAATCACGTCCGCTTGGTTTCGGAACCACGACCAGTGGTGAGGCCCAGTCGGAGTGAGTAATTTTCTCAATTACCCCAGCATTCTCCATGAGGTCCAGTTCAAAGTCCACTTTGGCTCTGAGAGCAAAGGGAATAGGACGTGCCTTCAGAAACTTAGAGGTTGCATCGTTTTTCAAAATTACCTTGGCCTTGAAACCTTTGACAATAGAGAATAAAGAGATGAGTGCGCAGACATAGCCACCATGTTATATCCCGACTTCCGTTGAATGCTCAAGTCTGAGTCTAAGAGCTTGATTAAATCTCTGCCAAATATAGGTTTACCTTCTACCACTGCATTACGATAAGGAATCGTATGACGTTTGTAGGAGAGCGTCACATCAATTTCTCCAAGTGGCTTGAAATTTTCTCCAGTGAAATTTCTAAATGATAGCTTTGATTTCTGGAGAAGAAATGAGCGTAAATTTGATTTCCAAAATTTGAAAGTTAGGAGAGTCCGAGTACAATCCCTATCAAATTCTATAAAATGATATTTTCCATTAATTTCTACCTTATTTCAAATTCAGAAGAAGAACTGGTTTGATAAATGTAGTTGACGTTTAAGGATAGTTTATAGGTCGATTTTTAGTTTAGACTTAAACAGTTTGGTTCGGGAGCTACGGTAGTACTTCCGGAAGTGACCTTTCTTCTGACAGCCGAAACAGACAGCGTCTTTGTGAGGACAGTCCCGAGCGGTTTTATAATTCTTCGATTCATAATTCGGACAATGCGGTGTTGGTTTTCCTTTTCTCCCATTCTGAACAAAACGCTGGAGACCTTAATTTTGTCCAAACCCACCGGCGGTGCCTCGAACTTGCCCTGAGCGTGACCTCGAGTCAGAAAAATTCACTTCTGGGGTAGAGTGTGAATTTGAATCACGAATGACGGCTGTGCTAGCATCCGATCTGCGGCTTCGAGGGAGAAAGCTGTTGCGCATACATCGTCCAAGGAAGCATCGTCTTTCATTCGGAAAATGGATTGCTGTGCGCGTGCGCTCAATAATCAAGAGACGAATTGATCGCGTAGAGAGACGCGACCGTCGCCAAATTTGCATGTAATGGCCATCTTCCTCAATTCTGCCAAAAAATTTGAAACAGATTCGCTTGATGTTGTTTCCGTAAAGAAAATTTGAATCTTTCTGAAAAGCCCTTTGGTGCTGGTGATTTGTGAGAGTGGTGATAATTCCTTTCAAATCCACTTCTTCCGTTCCCTTTGGAGAAAGTAAATTAACTAACGTCTGACAGGTTTGCAACCCTATAGACAAAAGGAATATGCCTCGGCGCTGCGGAAGCGTTTTTTTTGGAATCTTTGATTATGTTGGCCTTGAGAAAGAACCCAAACATAGAAACCCAAAGTTCAAAATCGTCTGAAGAGTGATTGAATTGGGGTAATGTCACAATTATTGATTGTGCCTTTGTTGTAATTTGTGTTGGTACTTGTACCAATCTTCTGGTAATGGAGATTGTAACTTCCTCCTCTGACATGCGTAAATATAATTTTGATGCTCAAAAGCAATATACACTTACAAATCTCTAAAGGAATCATTGTTAAAATGATGGTTCCCCTCGTCGCCAAAACATAGTGTATTAGAATAAAAAGAGAGTTGCTTCCTGTGGACTTGATTCCACTTAAGTCTGTGACAAAATATTTTTATTTAATACAATCAGTTCGGGCTACAGTATCTTATTATTTGCTAATGGTTGCTACAGTTAATGGAGACGATGAGTTAAAGTAAGTAAAATTACAGTTAGTGAAATGTAGTTTACGTAATAATTTCGACATTTTTTATTCGATTTTTTAAGTAACCCAATCCTAAATTAACCAAACTCGACCACATTGCTCTTGAAAAATTTCTATAGTACCTAAACTTTATATATCAAATTTGAAACTTAGTAATCATTTGCCTAATTTTCGCAATACTTGACGTTGAAGTTTTCGTTTTGACAAGATTTGATTTAATTGTTTGAAGTATCCCAATCATAAAGTAACCAAACTTGACTACTGAAACGTTGCTAACTTTCTAAACGTTTTGCTGAGGATAGAGGACGCCCCATTTGACCCTAAAATATTATGAGGTCGGTTCGGGTACTCATGAACCGAGAGAGAAAGTAGGGAGGTGAGACAGAGAAAGTAATTAAGCATACTTTCTTACCATAGCTTTAGTTGTTTGACAGTGGACGATCTTAAGGGTAGAACTTCCTGGTGACAGTTGGCCCTTCTAGACGAGGCGATACCTTTTGGGGTGAAGACCTTAGCCCGAGATGTGTAGTCCCCTGGTACGGTTGTTAGAGTACACTTCTTCCTGGTCACCTAGCACTGATGACCTCTCGTTGGAAAGAGATTTCTATGCGACCTCGATCCTTACTGTACTCAGACTCGGATAGATGGCTTAAATCGAGGTGGAGCTGACCCTTCGTGGGTCCATACTTAGTTCACTGCTGTTCTCTATTATCACTGTGACCTGAGTCAACTTGACCTTCGTAATGTTGACCTCTCGTATGCACTATGTAACGGGTCACTATTGTTCAAGCAGTGAAAGGAATTTGACCTCAAAGGTCAATCAAACAGTTCGGTCGTAAACAGATCACTATTGTTCTAGCAGTAAAAGGACTTTGACCTCAAAGGTCAATCGAACAGTTCCGTCGCAAGGTTTTTAATGAGGTTCCAACTAACTAGTTATTTTTTGATTTACAAATTAGTTTTAAAATTACATGAAAATTGCAAAGACTTATTGTTCTAGTGAAAAAGAGAGAGAGATGTTAGATCAGCAAAAGTAAAGTTGGCACTAACTTGCTAAAACTTAATCTTAGCTAAAAACCAAAAGTTCCTTAAAGGCTCTAACGCTTATAGTTTTGCTCAAGACACAGGATTTCCTGTGTCTTGAGCAAAGCGATAAGTTTGCTCAAAATGTGTATTACCGGATGTGGTGAAAGATAGTAGAATATACATTCTAATAAAATATATTATTATTACTATAATATTAATTAACTAAATATTCTAACCTACCTTAACCTAATTAGCTAGGTATATTCCCCCTGTTACACTACATTTCTCTTGACAATTTTGTATAGTAACTGAACTATTTAAATCTAATTTGAAACATACAAATTGTCCAAACTTTCTCAATGTTTGCGGCGTAAGCTGTAAAATTTGTATATTCGCCCGCAGTTCTGCTTTATGACTTAAGTCTGTATATTGTGGCCCTGCGTAAAATTTCTCAATAATGGCTCAGTTGCCTTACTCTGCTTTTGGAAATTGCCAAAAATCTGGAAGAAAAGATTTGGAAAACTCGTATAACTAACTCCACTGATCGTAATTATCGTAATATAATTTGATAACTTTTACAGTTATTTGCCTGAAGCTGCCGTATCTTTGAACACAATAGCAAGGAAAAAATCTTCTCACCTTGTAAAATGTACCATTAATTCAAACTTTCTCACTCATTGGTACACAAGGGACACCTTTTGGGTTTTGGTCACAAAAATAAGCATGACTAATCAAGGGAAAAGATCAACTAACTTTCCTACATTGTGAAACAGATATAAAATTAATGATAGCTTAAAATTATGGTTTTGAACTCTAGGATGTATTTTGCGAAGAAAGTTGTTGATTCGCCCTATCTGGTCCTGAAACATTATAGGGGACGGGTATTTTAGTATGCTTTAAGGTGAAAGGTCAAAAATCCTTTAGGTACATCCTCTTATGAAACTATCGTTATTAAATATGAAACAATATTATACATATCATGTATACATAATAATATTTTCCATTATATTTTCTCTTTAGTGATTACTAATCACCTGTTAGTTCTTACGTTATTTCACTCAATTCGCTTCCAATGTGAAGGAATTGCCTTAATTTTTCTTCGTTAAAATTTTCAAGTTTTCCATAACTTTTCAAAAATCAAACTTTTCAAAATAAAATTTCTACCATTTGTAAATACTTTAACAAAATTTCTCACTTTTTCTTTTCTTCAATACTTAACCTTTACTTTAAAATGTGTTGGAAGAGTAATTTCAACTTTAAATTCTTTTCAAAACTCGTTATTATTATTAATTTCAATACCTGATTCAGTGTGAATTTCAAATAACTATCACCGACAGTGTGCCATAATGGTGAATTCAATTTTAACTTTCTCCTTAACAAAACACGAAAAGAAACCTAGGACCTTAGCGGAAAACATGCACCAATGCACAAAAAAAATTAAATTATGCTACAGGCCGAATCATCTCCGGAAAATATAATAATCCCTAGTTCCCTGAAAATCCACCCCTACGAAGATAAGACTACTCTTTGTGGCAATTACCCCACATCAAATCCTACAATCGATTACCTTGTTGGCCTTAACGACTAATAAACATCACGTTAAATTAATCATAAGGAGGTTTATTTCCCTCCGTAGCTAATCCCTTTGCCCGAGTGGCAAGAGATCCCTACTATTTTCCAGATAGTTACGATAAAGGGTATGATAATCCCCTCTAACGGTGCGTCCACCGTCCTACTGAACTTCTCTTTCCATGAAAATTAATTGAAGAAGTTTTAGATTTAGTAGTAATAAAGAATAAAATAAGGAATGTAATCATTAACATAACATACTATTATTGAGGATCATTGGTTACACATTACTTATACCTTTACTTATTCGTTGTCCTAGTTCCGCTTTTACCTTATATAAATGGTTTCTTAGTTTATGCAATGCCATTCAAATGAATAGTGATTAGTATACTATTTTATTTTGTTAATATGAACTTTGAACTTTTTAATTTTAGAAATATCCCGAAAATTAATTTTGACTGTGAATCCCTAGGATTTGTTCTTCTTAAATCCCAAAAAAAAATGTAAGTCCCTTATATGCACACTTCTTGATTATGCAATTTGGTGAAAGTCATTACTATAAGTGAAAGTTTCTGTTATTAAGTTAGTTTGGCAAATTCTGGTTATTAAATTAACCCCACGTTAAAACAATAGTGCGAATAGTACTTCACGATGGACGTTGAAGATTGAATTTAGAAATACTACATTTTTGGAAACTAGTAAAAATTTCTTATTACATTTGAAGACCTCAATTTTCTATGCAAGAAAGTCTTTCCATTTCTGTGGATGTAATGTCACAGATATAATACCCCGGTGAAAGGCTAGTTCTACTTTCAATATTCATACTAAAAAAAAATGTCAAAATATTTTTGAGTTAAAGTAAACGATAGAAAGGATACGCGGTTAATCCAAATTTTGAAACAATGAAATCTGAAAATTTCTATTATGTGGTATTCTCTTATTTCGAATTAAGCATGTATGCGATGGCTATGATAGAATTTTTATTTAAATCCGTTATTTAAGCTTACACACAAAACAAACAACAACAAAAAATTTTTGGTAAATTTTTTTAAATCTCTAGTTTTCTCTAAATTTCGGAAATATTTTGCGTTTTGAAAGGAGATGGACAATAACGCCTAATATTACGTTTGAGTGTTCATGTGCGATTTGACAATTAGTTTCATCATTATAAATATGAAAGCAAATTTTGAGACAATAGAAATGACTGTTTTACATTTTTACTTCCGGCTTAACACTAAATGATTTCATGAACTCTATGTTATGAAGTGGCAATGACTATTTTGACTATTAGGACAATAAGATATTCAACTCTTATACTCATCAAATTTCATAAGGGTCGGAATTTGATGATTTTACTTTTTTTTTTCTTTTTGACCGTTGACCCTAAAACTACTAAAACCCGTGACATCCTGTCACGGTCGCCAATTGAAACAGATATAAATTAATGATAGCTTACAATTATGGTTTTGAACTCTAGGATGTATTTTACGAAGAAAGTTGTTGATTCGCCCTATCTGGTCCTGAAACATTATAGGGGACGGGTATTTTAATATGCTTTAAGGTGAAAGGTCAAAAATCCACTTATCTATTCGAAGTCTGAGGATTGCCTAACCTAATTATGAATACTAGAGTTTCGGTTTACCTTGATCTGTCCAATCTCAGAGAGAGTTCCTATTGCGCGGTGAAAGCCCTTTCGTCAGCTTTCCCTTTCGATCCATTCCGAAGGTGACTCCATACACGGCTCGGTATTCCCGGGGCTACAGGGTTGTGACCTCTGGATCAATGATGGGGCTCCACTAATGACCTGACCTCGGCAGTCGTGAATCTGACCTTTGTATGAGCGCCTTCGGATGAATGATTTCCACGGTCAACCTTCACTGCACCGCTACGCAGGTTTTTCCTACTGGTAGCTTTTCGACACACTTTCACTACTTTCCCTTTCTCTCGTCACAACCACTGAATTGAAATGCACTTTCTGTCGCGTGGTGAAATACAATGAAGTGAACAGTACTCTCGGTGTAAGATGACAGTGTTTAATTGTTACTCCAGTTTTTCAATCAAATGAGGAACTTTTAGAATTATAACTTAAAATTAGTTTGAGTTTAAAACTTAGGAAAGATCAAAGTTACAGGATCGACTAAGAAAATGGAGAAGTAGAGTTGACGGAGGGTGAGTTTACACTGATCGCTAAAATGAAAACTAACTTCTAAAAAGGCTAGAGCCCTTATCTATTTTGCATGAACCTTTTCTATTTACATCGAAGGGTACTTCCTTCGATGTGCATAGAAAAGATAAGAAAAACATATTTCCAAGAATTTCTACCACAGGAAATGCTACTTAGATTAGGTCCTTAGCTTAACTTATTTCTAGTATATTATGAATAATATTAATTATTATTTAATATTCAAACATACTAATTATGCTAATGGTCTGCCTGTTTCAATTGCTTAAATTAAAGACTGTTAAAAATAAGTGTCAATTAATGTCAAAGTAGATTATTGTGTAAGTTCATCTTCAGGAAACGAAGAAGTCCGAGATTATTTGAAAGTTTTTTTTGGGTAGTGGAAATGGAAATGGAAATGGTATGCATGGAAATGCATACAGTTCAGATCCACTACAAACCGTCAAACTGGTGCCTGAGACAAAGCTTTCAACGATTCTAGAATGCTTTGTTAAGTTTGATTATAACAAAATAAATTAGGAGATTAATCTATTACGTGGATAGACCCCAAATACGAATCCTACGTTTCTAATAAACGTAGTACATATAGACAAAATGATAACAAAATCTCAAATGATAATTTTGTCGAGATAAATGCAGATACACGATAGTACACACAGATTGAAAACCTATTAACAACTCGCAGAATTTAATGTCCTATCATTGCACTTGAAAGTGGGTAAAGAATTGACTAACACACTCATCACAATACGGCAAATAAGTTCTAATTGGATCTCAAGAACAGTCCAATACAGTAAATAATTGCTTTTTACATCGAAGGGTTGTTTGAGGAAATTAATTTTCATACTTTATTTTTGCACTTAACATTTTAACTGTTTTTAATGTTTCATTAAAGCCAGCTAAATTTCTTGCTGTTATTTAACCTTTATTCTAAAAATAAAAACATCGCAACATTTTTAAATATATCAAATCAAAGATCGATATATCAAATTGATATACCTCTTGCTTTATTTGCAAATCGCTTAAGTGAATCAGTGGAATTTGGGGCACATGAAATGTGCACTATTTAATCTAATTACTCATGTCATATTGCCAATTATTTTATATAACTATTTTTAATAGTTTTCAGAGTAATATGTAATATTCCCAGGCCAAAAATTGTTGAGAGTGTGCCTCACCTCAAAGTTTGTTCACTTAAAATACTAACGGAATATTAAACTAATTATTAAATGTATTAATCATATTATCTATAGCTTTACTTTGTTTCCTAACTTTTAAATCAGTTTTTAATTATTAGCCACTTTTAGGTGTAAATGCATGTACATCTAAAAAAATTATTTACTCCTAACAAGCAGACATAAGTGCAGGAATAATCTTAAAAAATATTGTAAACTTGATCGAGTTTTATACTCACCTTTTTATTATAATGATTAAGTTATAAGCTGTATAAGTTTTAATTTAATTTTTTTTTGTGCATAATTAAATGAAATGGTTTTAATAAAGTAATAATATATTAATTTAATTTTGTTTAATTTTTTGTAAGTGGTATTAGCTATTGTTTAGAATGGGGAATGAATTTGATTTTATGTGATCAATTTAATCGAATTTTGCCATCGAAAGAGGTAATGAGAACAACAAATTATCCAAAAACATTTCACTGCAGTTCATCCTATTGCAATACGCAAGTTGATTTTCTTTAGCAGTGGACAATATTTTTCACTTTTAAATCTTTTGACTGCGGAATTGTGCATGATATACCCTTGGAATTTCTGCTTATGAAAGCATAATAAATCGTGAAAAGTCGTATGGTGTCAAATGTTTTTGTTCCATTAGTGAACAGGGTCTTTGTTTTGGCGCATTCACATATGCAAATAAAGTTCTGTATACCGTAAGAAAATGTTCATGTAGATCAGTAAATAATCAATAATTTCTCATAAGTAACCTCTGCTAGCAGAGACCATATGGTATCAATTGGTAATGGGATCAGTTTTTGCATTTATTAATATATAGTAACATTTCATTGTCATGGTAATTTGCATCAAAAGAGTCGCCTTGTTGAAAATAGCGGTAGCGGTAACTAAAATATTAAATCTGAATTTTAAATGCAATTAAAATATCTATTACTCAATCTGATAATTTTCGATATTTTTATTTTTTAGACTGACAGGAGAGGTTTACAAAGTTTCACCGTTGAATTCGCTTGCCTTAATTTATAACATAGAGTCAAAGCTGCTATACAAAAGTAAAAGGAAACCTATTAAGATAGAATTCTTCGCAGTAATTGTCTTACTTATTTTCGGTGCATCCGTCCGTCCGTGTTTGAAGCTCAATCGCACTTCAAACAATTGCAATAATTAGCGCTGGGTTAACCAAATTGTACTCTAGGCGCTCTTTGCTTTATTTGCTCCAACCTAAAAAAAATACAGCTTTTATGTTTAAAAAATAATAATATTTAAAATCTAATTCGCAACTGTCCTGCCACTATGCACCTCTACGCTGACTTACAAATTATTGTTTCTGACGCTTTTAGCACTGGCTCCGACCACCCAAAGAAATAATATTATCTGATTCAGTAACATTTGATAACATCAAACAAAGCATACTTTCCGTTATGGAGGAATACAAGAAAAAAGTGGAAAAGTCTTGGACAATTGAATCAGAACTATCGTCTCAATCACTGAGCAAAAACAAATTCCTGTCTTTGCTTACGACCTTGTTCAGAAGGGTTTTAGCGTAGAAACAAAATTTCGGTTTATTTGCATTGAAGGACAATATCTACTCATGTCAAGGGTTTACTCTAAAAATTATACTGGCCTATACCTTGAAGTCAAGTACTGGGGGGCAAAGAGAGAGTCTACAATCAGGCATCTCTATGGTAAGTTCTTCTGGGTTCTTTGATCTTTGTACTTTTCTTTAACAAATGGAAGCCTTACGTGCATAACAATGGCACTTCAAACTTGGAATTGCACTTCAAAACTTTATTGCACTTCGAAACTCACTACGATTGATACTCACATCTATATTTCTAAATCCCTGCTCCCATAGCACTATGTGTTATTTAGCAGCTAAGGGCGCATGCGGCAAATCTAGAGGGAGGAAACTGAAAAATAATCGATTATGCAATCATTGTTGCCCGCAATTTATTCTTCGTTTGCCTCAGTACTTTAGTAGCTTAGGTTTAGCTTACATTCATATGAACTGTACTTAAGTTAAGGCTGCAACAGTAGAATTTTCGGCAAATAATAATTAATCTGGCTTTTATGCAAATTACTGTAACCTCATTTTGCTGCGAAATCACGTTAAACAACGACATTTAAGACAAAAACTGAAACATTACTCATTTCCACATTCATTTTAACCACAGTCCATAGATGTACTAAATTCACTAAATGCAGAAAATTTAGCAAAATTATCATTTTCCCTCTAATCCTAAGACGAGCTGGTTGGGTTTAAGTAAGCAAATGTCGTAAAAATTCAACGAAAAAGCTCCAGGGAAGGACAGGTGGCTATAATTTCGATCTGCAGGGTCACAGATATCCGCACTTTTGTTACTATTTTGCTCAACTCCGCTCAAACAATTTTTTCCAAAAAATTTCAAGTTTTTGATGATGACTTTATGAATTTTGATATAATTTCAGTTTTCGATGGGAACAACGAAATTTCGATCAGATTTATGTTTTTGATATGAACATGGATATTTTGATCTCGTTTATTTTTTCAACGAGAATAACGAAATTTCGATCTCGGCTATGTTTTCGATATGAACATCGAAATTTTGATCTCGTTAATTTTTTCGATGAGAACATCGAAATTTTGATCAATTTTCAGTTTTCGATCAGTGAATTCAAGTTTTAATACAAATTTACAAAATTTCCTTCGAGATTTAGTAGTGTACATCAACATAAATTTACTTTAAGTTGAAATTTATTAAAATTTCGATGTTCGCATCGAAAACTGTAGTTCTATCGAAATTTATAAAATCCTCGTCAAAAACTCGAAAAGTCAAAATTTTTTTGAAAAAACTTTTGAGCGGAGAAAATAGTTGAGCAGAAATAGTAACAAAAGTGCCGATGTCTGTGACCCTACAGATCGGAATTATAGCCACCTGTCCTTCCCTAGCTCAAGCACGGTTTGTCATTCCGTGCAGCCGTTTAATACCGATACTTCGAATCCGTTCGGTACCATCGCTACACAGGCCGAGGCGGAATAGCTGGATGGTACTGAGGATTAAAAACTATCAAATGAAACGATGGTTTAGCTGGTGACTAAACATGTTGATAAACATAGCTGATGTTTGTGTAAAAGTTTGCAATAAGCATCGCAAACTCATTGCACAAACAAGAGTTCGTCGTACCCTTCACTCTCCTATTACCCACAGCCGGGCTTAAATATATCTACCGCCAATCTATCAAATACTTTTAACTAAATTGAAATACTTTGATTAAAAATAAATGCTTCAAATTTACGTAATTAGGACGCAATTGGTTCTTAAGATAAAAATCAAGTTTAACTCTGTGAGCGCCCACAGTTACAAATTGATTGTTCTAAATCGTAGTGATTTTAATTTTAATAACTGCTAATAATAAGTTTGATGGTTGTAAGGTTTGGACAGTGACCTCCACTGCCCAGGCCTTAACTAAGGAAATGAAGGGACAAATCGGGTACGGGTACAAAAAGGCTGGGTTTATTGAACCTCAAAAGCCTAAACCTATGCCCTCTAGGGCTAACCTAAACCATATGGCGTAAGGCCTACTTTAACCCATGCCCTTAAGGGGCCTAAACAAATACTTAAGGCCTATGGCCGACAAAGGGAATGGGGAAGCCTTAAGGGTAGAGCCACTCCTGGTTCTCCACCATTCCTGGCGCCAGTGCCAATCCTGGCACATGTGCCACTCCTGGCCCAAGCCTCTCCTGGCTCAAGGGGACTGAAGGGTGAAGGGGACACTTGACCTTGGGCATCCTTGACGATGGAGATGGTTGGGTGCCACGGTGAGTCCTGCTCCTTGGCGCTTCTGGAGCTCTTGCCTCCTTGGTGGTTGGAGACCATCTGGAGAGGATGAGGCGAGTGTCCCAGATCCTTTTCCTTCCTCGTGCACAGGCACGAGGGCTTAAGCGTGAGGCGCACTGAGGGTTTCGGGGATGGGGAGGGGAAAACACGTCTAGGGCCTTATGGCCTTAACTAAATACAATTAAGTAACGGTGAGGTCATAACCTCACATTGTTAACTAACATAAAAATAGTTTTAATTGACAAAAATGGTTTGCAAGGGATACTTTGCTCACGCCTGACACTGCTAGCCCTAGTAGACAAAAATTAACTAATTGGTTATGTCAAACTAGTTTAAATTAATTAAAGTAATAAATTTTATAAATATTAACAAAATCAGCTGCCGGCACGGGTGAGAGGAGCAGAGCTATTGAGCTAAAAATTTAAAAAGGCTCTACGGCAAGCTATTATAACTGTAAGTTTTAACAGACAAAAGTTAACTCTAATCTAATCTTAATCTTATAATCTAAACTACTTAATTATTTTAATTTAGTTAAAAGTAGTTGATGGATTAGCGGTAGTAGTTTTAACTTGATAAAGAATGACTTTAAATCAAATCATGCCCAGCTGTGGGTGATAGGAGAGTGAAGGGTGACTTTTTGATGAACTCTTGTTTGTGCAATTGATTGATTGATTCGTTTGTTTGACATTTAGCAAAGCTATCGTCAGCAAGTCGTAGATTAATTGATTAGTGATATGATAAACCTTAAATTAGCTTATTCAAAAAATTTTGGTAAGTGTTAATACTAGTAGTAATGGTGATTGGTGTTAGGTGGTACCTAGGGTTACAGTCTGATCTCAGAGG
>JAQFYP010000209.1:0-29557 GCA_034694865.1 Bilobella braunerae
TTTTATGACTGGCTTAACAAGTTTACCAACTTTCAGCTCAATCTGGAGGAATCGCGACGCGCGGAGTCCATGTTAGTTCATTATGATAGTTTAATACATTTTTTTTTATTAAACATTAAATTTTATTCTTTTATTTGTTTTATTTTTGTGTAAACAACTGACTGCCCAAAAAATAATAGATGCCTAAAAATTTATTTTTTTTGACAAATAATTAGTCATAGTATTAGTCAAAAAGAAAATCCAACCGACCTATGACGCCTCCACTTCCAGCATCTTATTTGAAGAAATTATAAAAATCTAACCTCAAAACAAGTAATCTCATTTTTTTTTATAATTGCAGAATAAAGCCTGCAGTATCCCTCCATACTTCTTAACTAGACAGTTTGTTTAAAATATGGGTGTATCGTGCTATTTTGAAAGCACTGTATAGTTGCGCATATGAAGAATTCATTAGAAACTTGAGTGTTTACATCTAATCTAAATTAGCTTTGATAACTACCATAATTCCTTTTATATGGTCATTATGAGTACAATTTTGTGACCAGTAGTATAATAGCTTTCAAAAATCATTCATTTGCTCGGTGTCAAAACAGGTCGCAGTTTTGACATTGAATTTTACATAGATGGCAAGAAAAATTTAAAACAGTGTATGTTATTCATATTGAAATAGTTCTTTTATTAGTTTTTTGATATAAGCTAACAATTAATTTGCTATTAGCCTACTGTCACGCCTAACGAAGTGTTTCCAGCGGGATTAGGATTCTTAAGTTCAACGACTTCCCAATCTTCATGAGGAAATGCTGCAGGAACGGAATTTGGTTTTTCTGTGTTTAGCTTCTTGCTTACATATATGGTCGTCTTGGCCTCGATGAGTTGCATGACTCTTGGTACGTGAGACGGAGTAACGCAGTCAATTATGCTGTATTAAAAAAATATCCACATGAATTTTCGCCACATTGTACAACCAAAGTTTACATTTGAATCTCCTCATGTCACTTACCGCTCATTAGTATTGTCAGACACTTTGGAATTTAGGAAGAGATACTGGTCTTGCATCGGAACTTCGTTTTGTATAGCTATTGCTTGAATATCTCCTTTCTTTACTATTACGCCGCAAAAAATTACGGGAAGGAGAGTTGCAAAAATTAGAGTATTGGAAAACATGATGAAGTGAGTTTTAAATACAACATCAAACTCATCGATTTTGTCTTTTATACCATTGCTTTGCAAACCCTGAATTCTGTTTTTACTTTATTTTGATTACAGAAATTTTAGTGTGGGTTTTAAACCACCATTTTTTGGATCAAATATTTAATGCAGATTTAATTCAGGATTTAAAAATTCACATGACACTTTTTCCTAGTCGGTATAAACCACAAGAATTATTTCAAGCCTATAATTCCTTTATTCAACTAACCCGAGATAAAAGCTGACTTTATTTTAATGCGTTTACGTTTTTTCCGTTTCCTTTTTTTTTACGTTTTACGTTTAAAATATTAGTCAAGAAAACAAGCTTTTTAAAAGACGCCTAGTCATTCTTTTTCATTACTCGACTCATGTAATTTTGTGTGCCCTTTACGTACGGTTTTAAGCTTCGAACTGGGGAAGGACCCTTACCGTTTTTTGTTTTTAGAAATGTAGAAAACATTGTTTTTGGCTGTGTTGGCGTGCTTAAGTACCCTTTAAGAATCACTTTGGTGGACACTTCAAATCACGATATCATCTATAACTCGATTATAACGTATTTGACTCGTGAAACATCAACGCATGGCGACCCTTGAGTTGAACTTATCAAAATGTTATTTCAAAGGCACATGAAAAGGCCCTTAAAAACGGAAAGGGGCAAAGTAAAGGATGGGATTTTTAGAAACGTCGGAAATTGAAAACACCATGGCTACTCTACACGTGCAGAAAATATTTTATGGGAAACAGGGAGAGAGGGAAAAGAGAAAAAAACAAATTATGCCTATTTGTTCAAACCCGAGAAAAACATGATAATTAATAATACCTGGAAGGTTTTCAATGAATAGGCAATTTTCTACAGACAACAAAGCATTTGTCATTTACGTAAAACTTCACAACAAGAATTCTGATAGAATAATAAATAATAGAATTTTTGTTTTTAGCCTGAAGCAGCAGTAGTGATTAAACTTGACATTAACCTGTTTTTAGAATGCAATGTAAAAAAAAACATCATGATAACAAAGCTTTTATTTAATTACTATTAAAAAACCTATTGAAAAAACTACAACTGAAATTTGCATGAGAATGGCATAAAAACAAATTATCAATTTGAAAATCTGACTATGTTTTTTTTTGTAAAATAAAAAAAAAAGAAAGGAAAGAAAATACTGCAAATTGTTTGAGGACTGGCTAGTCTGAAATTTACTTTAGTATTGTAACTTGACAAATTTTAGACCTATCGCTAAATTGGCAAGCTTATCGTGTAATTTTAAGTCACCAAAAATTAGCAAGAAAAGATGGCTCACAAAAGTCATAAGTTTGAGATAGGCAGTTCAGTCAACTAATTAGCAACGCTGCTTTGACAATAAAACAATACATTAAACTTTTATTTAGTTATTAACTAAATAAACTAACAATATAACATTTCCAACATAAGTATCCTACCTCCAGAGCCAATAATTTAACCACCGACAACACAATATTAGGAAAATATGATCTTTTAGTACATTTGAATTTAAATCAATACTGTTGTGGAATTCGTTGGCAAAGAGCATTACAGAAACAAACAGTCACGAAGTTTTTAAAACTCGTGTCAAGCAAAGATTGTTAAAAAAAATAAACAAGAAATTAAATTAGGTTTAAATTAAGAAAGTTATGCTCGGGTTAAGGTATGTTAAGTTAAGTTTAAGCAAGTTAAGCATAGGTTAAGCCATGTTAAGCTAAGTTAAGATTGTGTTTAATTTGGGGTCTGAATAGATTAATTATAAGTTATCATAGGGGTTATCATAAATGTTTTTGCAGAAGTTATCATAAGGCAATTTTTCAGAGGTTATCATACGGGTTATCTAATGAGATATTAAAACTTGGTAATACAGGGTTATCACGAAGTTGTAACCCGGTTAATAAGCGGATAGTAAATACGTACGATTAAAAAAATGTGTAGTTCATCAGATACATTTGTGAAATTGTAGCAGTTTTTGTATAACTTTCACTTCGCTCAATTGATCTTGAATTGTATTGAAATATGTAATGAATTTTTTACTTATTTTGGTGTAAGACCACTTTGGTGGGTTTCTAAATATTTTGTAAAATTGAACTAATGAAATTGACGTAAATAAAATAAACCATGCTTAAAAACAATAAATGCTTTAACACATGCAAGGGATGGAGTCTTGTGTCCAGAGAAGTTTACAAATGGTGAATTTAAATTGCTCACAAAAATAATTAAATTAATTTAAGGTAAACGGAATAAAAACTTAATAAACAAAAATACTTCTAAAATTGACATTATAGTAAATACAAGGCAAAATTGAAAATACTTTTACCACTACAACTTTTAAAAATGATTAAGGTGTTTTTTTTAATTTCTGATTTTTCTAAACCTAAATTAGCACAAAAACTAATACCTGTGACATTTAAATAACAGAATGCTTCGAAAGTTCAAATATAATAAAATAATAATAAAAGTAAAGCACTAAAATAATATAATAAGAAAAAAATGAAAAGTAAAAGGCACCCGTTTATTCTTTTTCAGAACCTGTTAACCTTTTAAGTAAAACAAAATTAATGCTTTTCAGGATTAACCAAAGTGCTGGTTTTCATTGTACATATGAAAGCGTGTCGAGATTTTTAATTTTCTAAAAAAAAAGTTGGCACTGTTTTGATATAAGCTATGGTTCCAATGCAAGTCCAGGACATACAGCCAAATTCTACAATATAACTCCTGGGTAGATGGATCAGATGTTCGGGGAATAGGGGAACTATTTCCTAAAATTAAAATTTACGCGCTAAACTGAAATTGTTATTAAATTAATTTGACAATCCAGTTAAGAAGATGCTCGTAGTACATCTTCAGCTTTTGTAAAAAATGTTGGTGAAACACATTTAAGTTTCCTTCTGCCGCTTATAGCTTCTCCCACGTGGTCATTTGTTACATTCAGAAGTTTTATAATTAACTAATATACTGTGTTTGATTTTTTCAGGAGCACGTCAGGAATGTAAGGATTTGAATAATGAAATTCATATGGTAGTTAAACATTACAAAACGAAAGTTGGAAAAAGTTAAAAACTAGAACTTGATGAGGCTTTGAAGTTTAGTGTGATTTAAATATGATGTTATTCAAATAAAAAACACGGCGCGGTTGAATAAGAGTAGAATGGAGTCCTCTCTTGTGTTTTTCGTCGAAAACAATTATGTGTGTATGGAACGCACGGTACAGTGAGAACCATCCAAAAGAAAAAGCCCTTTGATTATTGTCAGACAATTTTAAACTATTTTTATTAATTTAAAAAAAAAAACATGACAAAAAAGTAAAGAAAATTAACCGAGCAATTATTTATTGTTAAGCTCTAATTTTAATACTTTAAAATGAAAAGATTCCGAACAAAATCTTTTCATGGTGTTGCAAAACTAAGAATTTGTTTTATTTTGGCTGACGCTCACGGTATTCCATATGTTGCACTAGATTTATATTATATTTTGTAAAGACAAGAGTTACTATTCCAAATTCTGTATTCAAATACAAAAAATTATTTAGCTTTATTCTGTAAGTGAATTTCTAATTGAATGGCGCAATTATATTATATAGAACGGTATATTGGGCATAAGTCCTTCTAGTACATATTACTTTGCTGTATGTAGCTTATTCAAGGCACAAAGTGGAAAAGCCGCCCTTTGCTATAAATATAATTTTACGGTGCGTCTCAATATTAAATTCCAACTTCTTGATAGTTCAAATGAAACAAAAAATGTATTTGAATTTGAAAGTTAAATTTGAAACTATTTCCAAAATGTCGTTAGTGAAAAACAGTGTTTTTTTTACCACAGCAAGCGAGCGCCTTCAAAATTTTCTACATTAACACCTCTACTCGTGGCCTAGGATGAAATCCCGTAAAAGGTTTTCGAACCATTTTATACTACAAAATTGTACAAATTGTGCCAAAATTAGGCTCTTACACAACTAGTTCTTCTGTAATACATTCTTGTAGGGCATCCAGGTATATTTTCGTAATAGTTTCTCAAACTAGAAACATTTCAAATCCATCTTTACTCCTGTTCTTCTCTTTTATTTGCTATTAAGGCAATTATTTCAATCTGCATTTGAATAATAGATTTGCTGTACAACGTCGACCAACATAATAACAAATAATAACTTAGTAATAAAATTGTGATGACACATTCTGATTCCAGTACCTAACCTGGGAGAAGTGCCTATTTTTTCCTGTAATATTGTTGTACTTTTCAGAGTGTATACTTAACATTAAAATAGTGTCCATTACTACTTGCGCTGTTATTTAGAAGACTAATTTAGTCTTCTATACTACTTTACAACTACTTTACTGTTACAACTTTTCTACTTCGTTCTTTGCTTCTACGTTGTTTGGCGACGTCTTTAAAACTACACAACTCCATGGTGCAACATGGAATCAAATTCTTGTTCAATACATTTTAACATGTATTCTACGTCTTTTTCTGTTCCTAAATTTGTATCACTTGCCGCCAAGGATATTTTAATTCCTCCGTCGTATGTAAAGACTCCAATCATCGGCAAAACTGCAATCATAAAAAAAATTTAGTAATTCTCCCTCTTGAATTTTAGTGTGTATCAGATAGACAAATTGTTCTTTGGCTTATGAGTGAGCCAAATTTTAACCGTTGAGACCACGATATAAGTTAAAAATTTGCAATACGTTAAACATTCCAAATGGTCAATGAAAATTTAGACTAAATAAGATTTACACCAAAGTACGGGTCCAAAGATGTGGAAGTAAATTTCTTGAACGCGTGATCCATTGAAAGAAACTTTCTCAAATGGGCCAGGAAAAATTGAAATTGAAAGTGGATTTGTTGGAAGCGTTGAAAACGCTGCTTTTATCCATGACGTAAATAGACTTCCGATTGCTTTTCCGCCAATCCAGTTGAATGCTATGATCGTTGACGATTTTGAAGTCAAAAACGCTTCATGACAATGCAAGAGTCGCCGCGTTTCATCTTTTTCACCTAAAGGTAACACCACTTCTGAAAATGTACTAAAAAGTCAAATGTGAACATTACACTTTTTTGAATAAAGAATTAGTTGTAGCACAAATTTGTTTTGTACAATTTACACAAATTTTCTTCAAACATTATTTAGGTTTTGGAAACGTCTTCACATTCAACTCCAAAATAAAGTGGCTTACTGGTTGTTTGTTAAATTTTCCGTCACATTGTGGCCCACTGGAACTGGCAACAACGACACAAACTTTTCCGGTACGCTAATTTTCTTCTCCAGCAAATATCGACGGATTCCTCCAGTAATTCCAGCAATGATTACTCCAGAAAATGAACTTCCTGAAACTTGAGCAACTTCCTTTACCAGTGTGATTGACAAAAGTTTTGAAGTTTTTACATAAATGCTCGGTTCTTTGCCATCTTTTAATTTCGGCAAATTTTCCAACGGAATTAACCTTGGCACTTGCCTCTTCCACGCACCAAGATAACTCAACTCTTGAAACAATCGCACTGGAAAAGTCAGTTTTTGTACAACTTGTTGGGCAAAAGTGGTTTTTGCAAATTTGGGTTTGTAGAGTCCTTTCCTATTGGAATCTGTGTTGGAACATAAAAATGCGGTGATCAAGGACGTGCCATCGGCCATTGCATGATCCATCTGCAACACCATTGTGTAAGACTTGTCTTCTTCTACTATAAGTATTGACCAAGGACTCCTTTTAGGACGCAGTTTTTGACTTAAAAACTTCATTTTTAAGTCATCAACATCATTGTAACCATCACTTGTTCCTGATAACACAGTTATGTGATTTTTGATTGAAAAGTGTTTTTCCCATTTCCAACAACTGAATCCCAACCAAGAAGCAATATATTGTTGAAATTCGGGAAAGAGAAGCCGATTGGAATCATCTTTGGCAAAAATGATCTTCTCGTAAATAAAGTTTTCAAATTCTTCAGTTTGAAACTTCCCGCATATTTTACATGAAACACAAATCACATTACTATTGGTAGAATCCGTTAAAGAAAGAAGACTTGTAGCGTGGTACACTGCACTGAAAGGAGAGAGAATTCGTCCAAGTGACTTTGGCCTTCCTGGAATTTTTGATAGAAGAAATCGAACGAGAAAAAGTGGCGATACGAGAAGAAAGAAAATTGGAAAGCAAACAATAACTAGAATTAACAAAATATTTTGATGCAGATTCATGCTTAATTGAAATCAATTTCAAAGTGTGAATAACAATTTAGTTTCTTCATTTTGATCAAGATCAATTGTTCACTACCTGTTGCGGAAGGTGAGGTAGATCATACATTCAGGAATTACCTTGAGAAGTTGTTACAAAAAAGTAAACAAATAACCGGTTAGTGAATCAGGTTCAGTGTATTAGGTGTATGTGTTTGAGCATATGAGTGTTTTCATTTGAGCTTCCTGCAAACAAGTCTATCCTGATCATTTTAGCATTCTATTATTTATTAAAGACGGAAGTTTTTGTGGGCTGCTTCTAATATGTTGTTTTAATTTTAATTTTAGCGGTGCTGGAGCTTCTATCGGTAATGACTAATGACGCTGTTTTTTAAGTCTTCTACTTTGTCCCAGGGCAGGTCCGTTGATCAAAAGTACAGCAGCCTATTTTGGTCTGGCTTTTTTTTTTAAATATTTTTTAATAATGTCCTAATAGTCGAATAAAATAAAGTAACAATAAGTCGAAAACTTGCTTTTAGAGGAAGCAACAAAAAACATTTAAGAAACAAAATTTATTGCATAAAATATTGACGAAGGCTGAGAAGTATGGTTTTAATTATTACTTCCTAAAATTATTTTCTGTTATCATCAACCTGCACAAACTCAATTTTGTTTCATTTATTTATTACTTTTATATTTATTGTTATTTTCATTTCTATAACTTATCTATTTTGGTAATTTGAAATCATTTTTGTAACCAATAAATCAAGAGAACATGACATCCCCCGATTTGGTTGAAAATTAGCATGAGAATTTTTCCGCAAATAGTACAAATAATGATCATATGATGTATCCTAGCACAGTAATTCAATGACAACAATTTATGGATTTGATGTAGCCTAAGTATATCGCCAAAAGGCAATCTTATTGTGTCAAATTAAATCCTGGCATTCATGAACCTAATATTACATGTGAGACATGCCTTTCAAAAGTTAACTTGTTAACTATGTCATTATCTTTTACTCTCTAGCCCCTATTCATAGGATCTATTTTTGGTCCTATAATTTGTTTTTCTAACAAATTTGATTAGTAAAGCACTGAAAAAATCAGGCTTGCTTATAATTAATATTCAATATCTTGTAGCTATAATTTAACAAACAAACAACCCTTAAGTGTCGTTAGAAACTGCATGCAAATAGACAATTTCTTTGATAAATGAATAGATTTCTGTAGTTGACTGCTTGTTAGATACGAAAATTTAGGATAAAATATATAGAAAACGGATAGATACCTCGAATAAGTTTTTGGTAATGCTTTTAAACCGCACAAGCATAAACTTGGTATAACTTGGCAAATATTTGATGATTTATTTTTTGAAAACCAAAAAAATATATATAAAAAAAAGATTTAAATATATAAGACAGAATCAAATGGAAAGAGGCAGCACAAAACTTAACAACTTCGGTATAACTTAGGCAAAGTCACATATATCGCATAAAAGTATTGACGCGATGAGCACAAAGTTTGTTGCCTTAATTAGAGTGTAGTTAATTAAAATTATTCTCTTGAATAAGTTGCTGATGTGTACAGCATTTTGTTGCAGTTGTGAAGTGAATGCACCTGCCTGCTTGCACATTTCTTGCACGTAACTCTAGTTTATCTTAATGTCATTGATGCATTCATATTTAAGTTAATTTACTCATGGTTCTTGTATAGTTAAAATTAGAAGCACTAACTTTTTAGGGCAAGTTTACTAACTGTGCAACAAGCTACTACACTACTTGAACTATATAAAATTTTACTTTGAAGCTACACGGTTGTAGGAATACTGATTTGCAAACAAAAATTTATACTCGTTTTCTAAACAGCGTATTAGAAGCTGTGCGTCTTTGTCCAAACCAAAACTTAGATTGCTTCCCGAAAAGCAAATTCTAAATCCTCCATTGTAAATTAAAAGGCAGAGCACAGGGATATCTACAAGTAAAAAAGTAGTATAAAAACACACTAGTCTAGGCAAATTGGAGTTAATACTAACCTATGGTGCATTAGGATTAGGTTCATTCTGGGAAAAGCAAATACTTCTGGTACCACTCACATTTAAGAATGGTTCCAAACTGATTAAAGTATATTTCCCGGACTCGAGATCCATTAAAATGCATCTCATCTTGTGGTCCAGGGAAAATTCCAATCAGTAATTGTGTAGCTGGAAATAATGGAAACAGGGTTTGTGCCCATGCGTTGGGTAGTTTTCCTAGTGTTGTATACTTCATCCAATTAAGGTATGGTATTGTCGATTTTTTACCAATATCAAATGCTTTTTGACATTTGAAGAGTCTTTTTGAGTTGCATTTTCCAATCGGCAGCAGCAATTCAGCCAATGTACTAAAAGTTAAAGTTAATTATTAACAAAGGTTAATCACAACAATTTTTTTGGGATTATAACTCTTAATAATCATATTATACAAACTTGCGCCTTTTTTTTAATTCTTTTATCAGTTTTGTATTAAAATATCGCACAACAGTTCTTATTCTGATTGAGTTTTGTCACAACGTTTTGGGTCGATTCTCAAAAATCCATACAAAACTAATAATTCATGTCTCAGCCCATTTACATCCATATAACACAAATTTTCAACATACAAAGAGTTTGTCAAGTTGCTGGAAGTTTCAACTTTGACAGGAACGGGGAAGCTAGTCACTAAAAATTCCTTCGGTAGGATTTCTTTTTGTAACAAGTAGTTGCTTAGGCCTCCCGCAATACCAGCCAGTAGCACTGCTGTAAATGATGTTTTTGTGCACTTGGCAACGTCTCTCACACTTTGTGTTGAAAACCTATCTGACGTTTGGACAAAGTATCGTGTTTCACTGTCCCTCAACTTTGGCAAGTTTTCCGTTGGAATAAACCTTGGAACTTGCTTTTTCCACCCATTTACAAATGCCAGTTCTCGCGCAGCAGTAAACGGGAATAGTACAACTGTGCGCAGCTGTTGCACTAAAGACATTTTTGATTGCGTTGGCACATACAACTGTTGATTTGAATCATTCGGATCCATTGCAATCAGTGCCTTAAAAAGTGAGGCTCCGTCACTTAAGGTGTGGTCAATTTTGAGCAAAATTGTATAGGCGTTTGGTTTATTTTGTATCAAAAGTGCACACCATGGGCTTCTATTTTCTAGAAATGGTGTATTCAAAAATTCAAGTTTCAACTCATCAACTGATTTTTGCTCTGAAATTTCTGCCTCGATAGCATGTTCGTGTATTGAAAATTTTCTTTCCCATTTCCAAAAGCTGTATCCAAAATACAGTGTTGGGTATTTCTGAAACTCGGGATGCAGCAATTCACCTGACGCATCCTTTCGAAAAATAAGACGCTGAAGAACGTATTCTTTAAAATTGGCAATGTCATAGCGTCCGACGACTTCAAATGCTACGCAAACTATGTTGTAACGCAGGAAATTTGTAGCAAATCGCAAATCTCGAGCATGATATAGAGCACTGATTGGTGGCAGTATTCCACCCATTAAGGCTGTTTTTGTTGACAATTTTGTGAGAAGAAGTCGAAGTATCAAAACTGGAGAAACACATATTAAAAACAACGGAAATAAAAATATTGTAAATGACGAGGTTACGGCCGAGCGTATATCCATTGTGAAGAAGATGAATTGTCCAATCGTTGTTGAGGAGAGTGATGAAATGAAAATTTAACTATAAAATGGGTACAAATTCTTTATAGGCAAATACATTAAATTAGCTATAAATGCCTGGAGGTTAATTTATTTCTGTTTCAGCCGCTCCCTTATAATATTCAATAAAAAACTTGATTGGATTTTTTGTCGTGTGCAAAGTATTGTAAACAAAATTTGCGTAACAATTATTTTCAATCTGGCTTATTTTCAGGTTTAGCAGAATACTTTTTCTTACCAAAAAAAAACTAGCCTTAAGAATAAGTACAGGCACACGTTTTCTGAAACGTCGTATATTGTCTAAAATTGCCTACAATGTGATTAGTAATCTTTACACATTCCTGATACGTAACTAATATATTTTATTTAAGGAAAACTTGTTTCAATTGTTAAACGTCGTAAATATTATGCAAGTCGATTAAAAAATTATTGCAATTGAATGATTTGAACTGTTACCGTAACTTAAAGATTTCTTACGATTTTATTAAAGATTTTGTATAATTTTTATTTCAATTTAGATCTGGATGCTGCAAAAACTAAAAACGCTAACCAAAAAAATAATTATTAGAGAATACAACTTTCGACCTAGTCCCATAAAAACTAAAGAAAAAAATGCAATTTTAAGAGAAACGTTTTTTGTCGACATGTTAGGTATTTTACTAATAGGGTTAGAAAAACCGCCGTTAGATGGCGCGGTTAATACAATTCATTAGAACTGACGACTGTAAATTCTGCAAACAATTATTAGAGCTGTATAGTTATACGATTGGCCATTGAGATGCTTTGCGTTGGGAAGACAACAATTTGTTTCCTTGCTTCTAATCAAAGTCTTCGGTTAACCGTGATTTGCGCCGTTTTCTCAGCGTGACTTTACAATTTTAATGTATATTTGGTAAATTAATTAAATTATTAGAACTATTAGAATTGTTACTTTTTTTAGTAAAAGGAATATTTGATTTTAAGTATCATTTCTTGGTTTCCACGACTCGTAGTCCGAGGGGTTAGGACCCTTGTCCTAGCTTGGGTATGTGCCGAGATCGAATCTCGGCACCTGCACAAAAAAGTAAGTGGTGTGGTAGTAGTGAGTATAGTTCGACAGTTGCGGTCGTGGAGGGTGGGTTTGAGCCGGTAAATAAAAAAACAGGGTTCGGCCTCCGCCTAAGCAGATGCCCCTCGGTGGTCAACCCCACGTTCTCTGTTTAGCAGAAAGCTTTCAGGCTCACCCCTCGGAACTTCCAAATCAACTCATAGGCCAAGATCACCCTCCCCTCTCACTAGCACAAGCAATGTTGTTCAGGCCATAAGCAAATGTAAAATAACATAAAAATATCTCATTTCTTTGTCACGGTGTCATATTGTAGGAAAGGGGAGCATTTGGGGTAATTGGAACCACCAAACAAAATTTCAAATCAAACAAACTTTCAAACAATTATTCTTAAGTCCTACAAAATATTATTTGAAATTTTATTTTCTAAAATTAAGGGGCAAATGGTGTAGTCAGCGGAGTAACAAAGAAAAGTATTCAATACCAATGTTGTCCCCCTCTGCAACTAGTTTTGAAGCAGAGATTATTCATTCATCCTAGGATGATATTTTTGTATTTGACCTTTGACCCTCAATGGGGTTACTGGGGGTAAAAGATAGATCCGCAAATTAGGCCCAAGTCCAAAATAAGAACCATTTTCCTGTTCGCACCATATTCCAAGCGTCAGAAATTTGAAATAAGTGTCCCTTCCCTAATAGTACTTCTTGGAATATTTATAGAGATTCTGGATTATAATGCTATATTAAATGTTGTATACAAATGTTGTAGCCCTTAATAAGAGAAACAACTTTTTTTATTAAAACAAATTTTCATTGTGTCATAGAAGAAATTTCTTGACCCCAATAACCCCCTTGGTGTTACTGTTAATTTGCCAAATACCGGAAGGATAAAGAAAGTGAATTTATAAACAATGTATGTAAACAAATTTACAAACATTAATCCGTAAGCAAACTTTGTTTCCAAGCAAACCTTTTTCAACTAATGTTAAGAGTTTCTGAGATTTAACTTACATGCCAATTAGTATGGCGCTCATGCTGTGTTTACTGTAAGCTTCTAGTTTTTTTCTTAAACCAATTATGCTGCAAAAAATAATTAGAAGTGCCTCATTAATTAATTCTTAACACTATTAGAGGTCACTTACGGAGATAACGAAGAAATACGGTGCAAGCTCACACAAGACAATCGGATAATCAGATAGTCTCGGGAATATTTTTTTTCAAAATATTCACAACACAATTTTAGCTACATCACTCATGGTGCAATTTTTACCAAGTCTATACTGCTTTTATTGCTCATACTTACAAAAATGGAAAGCAACACAATGTTTTGGATTAAGTACCTTAGTGTCATACTGTTAGGACCAATAGTTCTTATACTAATTTTACCAATATTCCTGTTTCGTACATTGCTCGAGAAATGTGCTGTAGCACCAAAGACTTTTGGCCGTATATTGTCACCTTTCAGTTCTCTTCATTATGCCCTCAACACTCGTTTCCGCGAAGACGCAAAGAGTTATGTTGGCATATTAGGGGGCTTTGAGTCCAGGGGTGTATGCAACATTGTATTATTTCGAAGTCGCTTTACGAGAGACATAATTCATGCAAAAGCTGCATGTGGAAAATTGCTGAATCCCGAATTCCAGCAGTATGTTACCTCCTTCCTTGGATTTGCTTTCTGGAAATGGGAAGCAAATTTTTCGGTAGAAGAGCACATAACTGAAATTGACGCGACAAAATTTCCTGAAAAAACTGTTGAAAACTTCAACAAGGAGTTTGTGCAAGAAAGATTTCAAGCTAAAAGGAGCCCCTGGGCTATACTGTTACTGAACAACAGAACCTCAGACACATTCAACTGGTTTTTGAAGTTGGAGCATGAACTGTGCGACGGCGGAGGCATGTTGAGCGTCATAACGAGCACAGATCCGAAACATACTGAAAATTATTTTGCTGATTCAAATCAATTTAAACCGTTTGGAAAATTGTTATATTCAAGTTTGTCACTTCCCTACACAGCAGCACGACACTTGTCAAGACAGTCCGAATGGCAACGTCGAGTCCCCCGCCTTGTACCCATTGAACATTCTGCAAAAAACGGATTTTTCCAACATGGAAACGAAGTTATCAAATCATCAGAATTTGTATCAATGAAAGCTGCACTTCGTGTTGCCAGACTGTCAAAAACGTCTGTCTCTGGTGTGATTTTAGGGAGCATAGTGGGTGGACTTCGTCGCTTGCTTCTGCAGAAAGGGATTTAACCACCAAAATTCATTGCAGTCAGAATTCCGGTGCCAGTTGCGGGGAAACGTTCAGGAAATCTGACAAATACAATGTAGTAAGTCTCGTAAAACATATTTAAATAGAAAATAGTGGAACGTGCTTATCGTGAATGCGTGAGAAGGAAGCACTCAGGACAAATTTTTTTGCTTCAATTTAAGTAACTCACCTTTAAGTCGACTGTGGGTGAAAACTTTCAGCATAACTTGGCCGTATCCAACCGCTCTCAAATACGTTTTTATTTTCAATAAATATTTTTTTCCTTGAAAGTGTTTCTGTCCTAGGACGGGCTTGTGTCACTTGACCTAATAAAAACAACATAAATGGTATGGATATACAAAACAGAAAATTTTCCATTAAATAAAGACGGAAGAGGGCGGGGTAGTGAGGGTGAGAGAATAGAGTTTACATTTGAGAAAAAAGTTTTGCCTCCTGTCGTAGAACGGGCTTGTTTGCTTATATACACTGTATTTATATACAGTGTCCTAAACATTACATAAAAACTTTTTTTATGCCTGTGATGATGCATGATGATGCGAACGACATATAGCAGAGCTATCAGTGAAGAAAGGGTGTCATCTTGTTTATTCAAACATTTCTTTTAAATTTTGATTTTTTAAGAAAAGGAATCGCTTGCTACTCGTGGTATAAATTTTCAAAAATTAAGTGTACTCCGAGTTCAACAACATCATTTACAGCCACTGTACAGAGTTTCCAGTCCTGTATCTTGCAAGTTCAAATGCCTAAAGCACACAAAGCAGAGTTATACAAAAAATCCGTTTCTATAAAGTCAAAGCGAATTTTTTTAAGTTTAATGATACAGGAGAAGCTTGTTTTCTAGTATTCACTAATATAAAAATAAGTTAGTAGTACCTTTACGCCACGCACGCCTCGGTTTCGATTGTATAAAATTGATTGACTTTTGTTTACAAAGTACGGTGACGGATCTCTTGCTTCCAATTGGAGAAGAAGACCGGACAAAACGCTTTTTGGGCTGCCACGAGGCTTTTGAAAAAGGGAAGAGTTCCGCATTATCAGCGCTTCGTTGGTATTTGATCAATATTTTGGGAACCCTATTTCCTTTATGGGCTTCAAAGTTGTACGTCCAACTCCCAGAACCAAGTATTTGGATTTCGATTTTCCCGGGTCCAGGTTCGGAGATTAGCTTTCTTGGTGCGCCGATCCAGAACGTCCAATTCAGTTTCTTTGGAACAGTTCACAAGCGTACGTAAACACCCTAGCTTTGTATTACAATTACTTTTTATATCTTAGAAAAACATGCAGCTACCAAACATTTTGTAGGAGTACTTACAATGGGGGTTGTCTTGTACAATGGTCTAATACGAATTACGGTTGGGGGAACGTACATGAACTTGGGATCGTCAGAGGACGAACAAACGATGTTAAACAACATAATAGAAGAATTTAGCGCCATCGAATCTTCAACACAGAGCGTGAAATGAGAGTATTTCACCACATATAAAGGTCGTAGTTTATTAACCTTAAAAATGTCAACACTTAAAATTTCAACACGTCAATAATATCAACAATATATGTGCACAGCTTGATAACGTATACGGCAAGCCAGGTAAAACGCTAAACAGCTTCTGTCAAGGTAAAATTTAAACCTCATATTGAAGCAGTTTTTGCTGTTACTACTTTATTATTTGGATTGATGATTTGAGAAAATAGCAATAAAAAATTATTAAATTTATTATTAAATTGTCTTAATTGTACTATATGTGATTTGTTGTATTTTTGTTTTCCACAACCAAATAACTGTCGGAAAAGTTAGATTCTCCACCAATGACCGATTGGGAACATTTGCAATGGGGGTGTACTGTGACATGCAGATGTCCAATATCAAACCGCCCGAGTCAATAAAATTAATAGTACGATAACATCGATAAAATTTTCAAACAAAAATACAAAGCACAACTGAGCCGCTAATGCATGCATCACCATTCCCTTTTACTATTCAAAGTTTTATGCAGTTAAGACTAGACAATCTAGCCCCCGCTACAACATAAAGGCCCACTAATTCAAAGTAAAACGATTCTGTTCTAGGACGGGCTAGTATGGTTAAATGTAATTATAAATAAAAAGGACAAAGTTACAGTTTCAGATTAACATTTCAAGAATACGGCCTACAGCTTTGAAAATAAATGTCACAAAAATGTCTTCTTTACAACAGATGTGCTAGGCTGCGTTCCCTTTTCCTAAGTGTTCTAGCTATAATTCCCTAGAAACATATGCAAGTCTGCACCGCAGAACGATGTATTACATGGATATTTTGTTTTTACAAAAAACTTCGTTTCTCTCCGTTGTAGCAATTTATGAGAATTTGAATGCCTCTGCACTGTTGGTTACTGAAACTAATTGAAAATTACATACTACCATCCCATAGTCATGTTAGCCGATATTACTAATGTTAGTAGAATTTGCATTAAGATGTGCACACAGAATTATAAAAGAAATTACCTAAAGCCGTATTTTTTAATATTTTATTAAAGTATTCAATGAATCATTTATTTGAAAACTTTATATAAAAATTGTGTTACTATTTACTACCGTCAATTTAGATTACTCATGTTTTCAACAGAAAAAATTAAAGTAATTGCATACAGAAACGTACCGTTTTGCCTACTGATATGTTTTCGTGAAACCACGTTAAATTTTTCAAACCTGCGAAATTAATAAAATGAAATGTTGTAAAAAGTTTGAAATTAATGAAAGTTCCCAAAGTTGATTAGTGCAACTAATAAAATAATTGCAGTTGCTATAAACAGTTGCGATTCACTCAATCTTGCCTCAATGAATGGCATGTGAACGTTTCAAAATATATTCTCATAATTAAAATGTCCTTATAATATTTTAACGCAAGTTTATTCCCGAATATAACCTTAAAATTTTACATTTGTCATTTTTATAATGGAGGTTTCATAAAAAAATACTAGCTCATTCAAGCTAATTATTACAATTGCACATAATTTTATTAAGTAGCTGAAGCGAAGGGAAACATACTTTACGTTTTCGCCCTGTCCGTCCGTTCGTCCGTCGGAGTATAATCGATGTGTCAGGAACTACTCAACATATCTCCAAGCGGTTTGCAGAGTTGAATTCCCAGTTATCCGCATAGTTCAAGTTTATCTTTGTTTGACCCCCGGTGACCTTAGGGGTTAAAGTGTCATTCTATAAAAACATGAAAAGTGCCCCGTACAAAAGTTGTTCCTGTAGTAAAGGGGAACAACATTTGCATAGGGTAACTTTTCTGTGGTCCTCATTGGCCCAAAAAATTGTTTTTTTGACCTAAAAAAGGCCTCAAGGTCAATCTCTACTTTTGCATGATACTAGAATTATGATTGTTCAGATGACCCTACAGTCCCCTTTCATTCAGAAATGACCTCTTGACGTCAAAAACACAGAAGTAGAAAACGTTCTCATGAAACAAGCTCTTCGCGCGGTTTCGATAATCTCGGACACTACCATTACAAACGAAATTCTGTTTTTCGGTCTAATAATCTTGTCTAATTTGTCTACTTAAATTACTTGGTTAACCGTTTTACCACGGATTTTTTTATGCAAATTTGAAGGGTTATAAAAGTATACATGGTTATAATTGTTGAAAATACAGAAAACATAAACAGGTACAGAATCGTATGGTCTCCTTCTCAAATAGATGCATCGAATTTTCGGAGCATTAGTTTTGTTCACGTAGCCCAAAAGTTTTGAGAGACTTTCATTTGAAAAGAAACGGCCAAAATATCTTAGACTTCATTCGTATTGCTAATTATGCTTCACGCAAACAATTAAATTAAGTCTCTACTTTCGCATGATCTCGTTATCGAGCAAAATATTACAGATTACCAGATAATCTAATAACCATGCAGTCCTCGGGAGTTTTTTTGACAGTTAGATCCACATTTATGCTAAATACCTCATAGTGCTTGTTCTTGTTCTTGAAATGAGAACACTAAAAATCAGTTTTAGAACAGGGTTGAAATAAATGGAGTGGCCGAAAAAGGATTCCTTTTTTTGCAGGGATTTTAACCCTTTTTTAATTAATTAATTAAGTTTTAGGAAGAAATTGAGTCGAAATTTAAGCGAAAAAGAGAGAAGTCATTTCTTGTGAAATGCTGAAACTCGACTGACTCTAGAAAACGACAAATAGTCTAAAAAAGAAAGAAATGAATTTAAGAAAAACGTTTTGTCGACTTTACTAATCTATTTTAAACTTTAGTTACAAAAACGAACAATAGATGGCATTTTTAAAGAAATTTAGAATTGATTATCAATTCTACAAACAGTGCTTTCGTTCACCAATTTATACGGATTAATTTGTGCTAATATTTACCGAAATGGGAAACAGTGCTATGTTTTTGCTTAAGTTTATCAGTCTTCTGTTTTGGAACCAATATTTTTCATTGCATTTTTACTAATACTTTTGTTGCGTATACTAATTAAAACGTTGTCCATCGCTCCACGGTCTTTTGATCAATTTTTGTCACCGTTGAGTGCTCTTCTCTATGCTGTCAACAGGCGATTCAGGAAAGATGCAAAAAGCTTTGTTGGCTTATTAGCAAGCTTTGATTCCTGTAGCATATCTGACACAATCAGGTGCATTTGATTCTCAACTGAATACTCGTAATTATTACAGTCTAGGTATCAGGATACTCTATATATATAATAGAGTAATACTAACACGATCTAAGGCGTTTTGGGCTGTAATTTAAGCAACGTCAACATAAATAACATTAATAATTTGAAATTACTACAAGTCCAGTCGTACCGGCAATGGTCGAGAAATCCCGCAGTTTGTAATTTCAGTCTTAAAAATTAGAAGCAGCGACAATAAAAGTATTTCACAAAAACAAATCAGGTGCATTTGATTCTCATCTAAATACTCGTTTATATTACAGTCTAGGTATCAGGTAGGTATAGTAGGTATACTCTAAATAATAAAGTAATTGTCACACGATCTGAGGCCGTTTCAAGCTGTAATTTAAGCAACGTCGATATAAATAACATTAAGAGTTTGAAATTACTACAAATCCAGTCTGTTACGAACAATGCGTGATCTGACGATTGTGTCAGTATTTCAAATTAAGCCAAAGCAGTAGGCCGCGGCAAATATCATTTTTTATTTTACTTTGGTTTGTTTGGGTATATAATCTGTTTTTGCAATCTTTAGTTTAAGTGAATATTCAAGGTCAGTTCAGCCATAGTTCAGATCTGAACTGATTAGAGACCCAAGCTAAGTCAGTCTTTTTGTATCATTCAAACAATTTGTATCTAAAATAGAGACTCCTTCAATTTAATCAATTAACTTTATTCTAATTAAAAAAATGTATCACAAGTTGATCAACTTGAGCATCATCATTTCATTTACCATCACATCTCATCTTTCATCTTGAAACTCTCAACTGAATACTCGTAACTATTAAGGGCTAGGTATCAGAATACTCTAAATAATACAGTAATACTCTCGCACTCTGAGGCGTTTTGTGACGTAAATTTAGCAATGTCAATATAAATAACAATAAGAGTTTGAAATAACTACAAACCCAGTCGCACCGGCAATGATCGAGAAAGCCCGCAGTTCGTAATTTCAGTCTTAAAAATTAAAAGCATCTACAATAAAAGTATTTCCCAAAAGCATTTCAGGTCAATCTAATTCTGAACTGAATACTCGTAATTATTATAGACTAGGTATCTACTCTAAATAATTCATACTAAAGAAATGATCCTTTGAAGTATGATCTCGGATACTCTAAATAATAGAGTAATAGTCACACGATCTGAGGCGTTTCTGAGGCTGACATATTATCATTTCGAAACCCTTTTTGCAAAGGTGTTTTTCTGGCAAAACTTCATAATGGTAAATTGCAAAGTCCCGAATATCAGCAGTATGTTGCCTCCATAGGATTTAGTTATATGAAATGGGAAGCTAATTTTTCGTTCGAAGAACATATAACTGAAATTGACGCGGCGAAATTATCAATAAAAAAAGTACCTATTGAAGACTTCAGAAACAAGTTCATGCAACAGGAATTACCAACAACCCAAACTCAAACATATTCACATAGTTTTGTAAGTGCGAACATTAACTTACGGAAGGTCATGGCATTTTCAGAGTAATAACAAACACAGATCCGAGACATGTTGAGAAGTCCGCTTACAACAGGCTTAAGGCTATTGGATATCAATCACATGCAAATTGGCTATGGACAAATTTTCACAACTCTTTTCAACGGCAGGAGAGCCTTTAGAGCTATCCAATTTATCGCGTACCCAGCCTTGTACCGATTGAGCACTTTTAGCAAAGGCAGGAGTTTCGCAGAAACAGGCTGTGGTTGTAAAAGCTTCAAACTTTGCATCGATGGAAGCTGTACGGTGTGTTGCCAAAGCATCAAACCATCAGTTCCTGGAGTTATTATTGCAAGCATAGTTGGGGGACTTCTTGGTTTTCTATTAAGAAAAGGGGATTCAAGCACCGCAATTTTTTGCCGTCAGAATTTCTGTACCAGCTCCGGGTAAACGTTCGGGAAATTTGACAAATTTATTGTAACTCCCGTAAAATATTATTATGCTTCAATGTGCCGATCCTGGCTGATCCAGTGCGACAACGAGAATTTCTCAAGTAGAAATTTGTTTTTCAAATTGAACTAATTAAGTATGTAAACGCTTAGCTAAAACTCCACCTAACCCAGCCACCTTCCATTCCGCTTTTTTTTATAATGCAAACTGTGTTTTTTAATTAGACACAAACTAGCCAGACTAGCATAAAATAAAAATGGTGTTAAGGGGCGCGCATTAAGCAAACAAATATTTTAATAATGACTTAATTTTTGTTGCATTATGTTTGAGCAATTAAAATCTACTTCAGCCAGAATAAGGTATAATTTTACAAATATCAACTATCCCGTCCTAGGACAGGAGAATTTTTGTTTTAATTTCTGGATCCTCTTGTCTTAATTAGGGCTAATTTGACTAGTCTTAAATACCCTACATTTGTAATTTCAAAAACACGACACCTATAACTGGCGCTAAAGGGGTAGTACAAGAAGGATTTTTTTTGCGTTACCGTACCCCACCACACTGCCCCAAAAAATACGTCCAACAATCCTCTTTTTGCCTCTTATTGTAAGTAATTATCACGTATAGCTAAATTTGGCGTCCTATGACGGGAATACCTTTCACATATCTAATTGTCCACTTTCAATTTAAAACTTGTTGTGATTGAACAACTCGCAATAAGATCAAAACTTTATGGCTACAACTTTCTCGGCTCGCCAATCCAGAACATGCATTTTAACATCTTTGGAACATATCACATGCGTATGTACAAATGTACAATACTATAATGTAAGTTTTTGTACAAACTACTTTGAACATCTCTGAAAAATCTTCTTAGGAGGACTTACTGTGGGAGTTCTCTTGTGCAATGACGACATACGGATTTGAATTGGCGGATTACAATTGAGCTTAGGATCGGCAGGCGATGCAGAAATGATAAACATAAAAGAAGTAAGTAAGTAAAGAATTTTGTACCATAGAAACTTCAACAAAGAGTGTGATGTGAGACGATGTAACCATTAGCTTAGAGGATGCACGGACATAAATTAATAGTTGATTTGACAAGTAAGCGAAAAGTAGAGGGTATAGTCTAATTTGACACATTTTATACTCTTCACCCACTACTTTGTACAATAAAACATATTGCTATGTAGAATATTAGAAATCTTATTATGTCGCAATATCTAATGAGACTGGACTTAAGTTTTGATTGAATGGTTTTTTTTATGTGTAGCTTAAAAAGGTACATATTTCCTATGGATCAATTTTACAAGAATGTAGCACAAAGCGCAAAATATAGTTAACACAAAATTAGAAGACAAAATGAGTTTCCGGCACCCATCTTTTGTAACCTAACTTTTTATGTCAAAGCCGCTTGACTGCAGATTAATTTTCTAATTTTAATTTTTTTAATATAGAAGAAGTCAATTTCTTAATTGTACGATCTTAAATAGCTTAACATGAATTAATTATTAGTTGAATAAAATTAAGAATGAACAATATTTAAGTTTTGAAAAGGAAGTTTATTGTGTAAGAGGTGGTTCATATTTACTCTGAACCTAACAGTGACTTTTAATTGGCTGAACAATAACTCCCTATGAGTTAATTAAAACTTACTATTGGGAACATTTAACTTTGAGGAATGGTGCTTCAAATTTAAATGGGTATTTTTTAAACGCTACACCCTACTATTGCCACTAAAAAGCTCAAAAACTATTCCTAATTAGTTAATTTTGATTAACAATGAACAATAATAAACTTTTGGAAATGGGGAATAACATGTAATTGGGGTTCGCTAAACGCTGAAGCTAACTATCACCTTTAAATAACTAAAACACTTGTCTGAATTAGCAAGTGCAAATTAGCAATAATAAAAGTTAGATAGAATTACTAAAAACAAATTGTTTTTGAAACATATAAAAGTCACATTTGGCTCCACTGTAACGTTCCTATTATTTTTTCGAAATATATCTTGACGTTGAGATTTTTTTTACTTAGATAAAATTTAATGAATAGTTTTCAATTTAGCAAGCCGAATTCAAAGCAATTTTCTAAAAAGTTTTTTTGGGTCAATCAACAAGGGTCGCTTTGTCTTGATTTGTGGGTTTCCAGTAACAAGTGCCTGGAAAAGCACACAGCCATGATTGGCTCTTTCTTTAAGTCTCCCTTATTCTGTCTCGGCCTCCCGTGTGGGCATACAATATAGTAGGGTTTAAGCCGTGAGGCATAGGTAAGCCTTAGAATGGATAGGATAGGCATAATCGGTCAATAAACCCAACCAAAAATCCACTCAAGTGCACAGGTTTGCTCTTCATTCATTAACTTAAGACCTGGGCAATGTAGTTCACTGCCAAACCCTACAACGCCATGTTTGTAACATTGTAAGCATTGCACATTTTTTTTTTATCAAACTCTACTATTGTAATAATTCTATGCAAGGTGACGAGATCAAATCCTAGCACCAGTACAGGAAAAAAGTGGGAGTTGTGAGCGGAAGCGTGGAGAGTTGTGGTCTTGGAGGGTGGGCTTGGGCCCGTATGCGAAAAGTGGTGTCCGGCCCCCGCCTCAGCAATTGCTCCTCGGTGGTCAACCCCACGTTTACTATCAAGCAGAAGGCCCTTCACTTCACTCCTCACAACTTACTAGTCAACTCGCGGGCCGAAACCATTGTCCCCAACTCACTCGCACAAGTAAGCTTGTTGACCAGGTCATAGGCAAATGTCAAATAGCAAGAAAAAGAAAAGAAATTTACAAGAAAAAAATTCTATGCAAAATAGCATTCACGCTACTAGTTTAATAGTTGCATGTACAAATGGAGCATTAGCATTGGCTTTGTGCTCGTCGGGAACCAGAAAATTTAATAATAAAAAAAATTAGAGCATTAAAAGTGTATTAATGCGGGCGGTGTAATTTGAGGTTAAATAAATGTTTCTAATTTAAACTATTGTTTTTATTAGCGCCACAATTAATTGGTTGAAGATACTGTCACGCCTATCGTATTGTTTCCTGCACGATTAGGATTCTTCAGATAGACGACTTCCCAATCTTCATCTGGAAACGCAGCAGGAACGGAATGAGGCCTTTCCTTGTTCAGCTTCTTGCTCACATAAACAGCGGTATTGGCGTTTATGAGGTTCATGACAGTTGGTACTTGAGACGATGTAGCGAGGTCAATAGTGCTGTTTTAAAAAAAAGAACATGAGGGTAAAATTTTGAACATCTTGTACAATTTACTTTTACATTTGGATGATCTCAAGTTACTTACCGCTCATTGGTATTGTCAGAGACTGTGGAATCTAAAACAAGATACTGGTCTTGCATTGGAGCTTCATTTTGTATAGCTATGGCTTGAATGTCTCCTTTCTCAACGACGCAGAAAATGGTTGGAAGGAGAGTTGCAAAAATGAAAGTTTTGGAAATCATTGTGAAGCAAATTATGATACCAACTCAATAGCCGATTTTGTCTTTTATACAATTTTATTAAGATACTTGAATAATATTGCGCCTTGTTTTTATAAAAATTGTTTACTGTAAGGTTTAGTGTACCTTCTAATGCTTGTCTTGCTAATGTAGATTCCAGCCTATTCAAAATGCACAGGATAAAGTTTTTTTAGTTTTAATTTACATATAAACCACATAAATTTTATACACAGTTTTACCGTGGTATATTGAATTATATTTTATTAAATTTAAATATCATTTGTATGGGTTGCTTATGATTGACTCCGCATTATAAGCCATTGCAATTACACTTGGTTTCCCATATTAACGGTTCATAGTATATACATTTTGTAGTTAATTGTTTGGAATTTTTCAAAATTTAAATTTAAAATGTCTTTTCATTGTCTTCAAATTCTGATTTAAAATTAAAATTAGCACGGAGTCTTAATTAAGCTTTTCGTTTTAAAAATTACGTCAACTTAAACTCTAATCTTTGGATTAACCATGACAAGTCACAACATATTACACTTATTAAATGCCGTATTTTCTTATTAGCCAATCATTCCGTAAGCAAAGGTTGTGAGTCCGTAACAAAACGAGTCTACGCGCGTAAATCAAAAAAATCAAAAGTTGAATTGCACTATAGCACACCCCCATTCTTTCTTATTCAACCGTTGCAGTTCCCATACATGGGCATTTTAATTTTTTATGAAGAAAACTCAAAGTCTCGCAATATAAAATATAATGGAGGACGTAGACTAGCAAATTGAGCTGCGTCTTGAGACTACGCATTTGATTTGCTAGTAGAATTTAATGATCACGAAATCACAGGGTTTCTCGATGATTGAATATAAATTTATTCCTCGCTTTACTCTTCTACAAATTGAGACCCTTTTCAACTGTGCAGAGTAAACTACAAATTTAGTAATTGCATAGTAATTTAATTGCTGTTATTCACCTTTTTAACAAAGAGACTAATTAGTTTCTCAAGTAGTAAAATTCACACAGGTTTGCTTGACTCTTTTAGATTTATGTACATTATTGAACATGGAAATGGACCGATTTCTTTGTTGGTACAGTGTACACTAGAAAGTAACATACATCGGGAAACGTGACTCTTGAGTTGGTTTTTTCTTCATTTACAATGTTATTTAAAAGGTACAAATAAAGGCTTGTGAATGATTATAATTACAAGCCTGGTATAGAATTAATGTATTCGAGAATTGAAGACGCCCAACATACTATACACAGTGAGGAGCAAAAGAGAGAAGAGAAAAATAGATGATGCACATTTCTGCGTACTCGATCCAACCCGATTTTTGAATGAATTTGAAGCAAAATTTATCAGCGTATTTTTTTCACCTGAAGTTCTACTAGAAGTGCTTTTATGTTTTTCCATTTCTGAAGCAGCGGTAGAGGCACTGCCTGTTAAAACTTTATTCGTTTAATAAAAGCAACACTTTAATTGTACTAATTGGGTACACCAGCTGTTATTATTATTTTACAAAACAAAATTCTGTGCATAGAAACAAAGAAAGGTAACACTGCGAATTAAGCATGAATGGATAAATTACAGCCTCAAAGCTATTAAATTACAGCTAGGGTACTAATAATTTTAAGGTAAGAAAGTATTGTAACTTGGCATAACTTGGTAACGATAGGCATATTTCTGAAATGTCTTATTATTATATTTGAGTCACCTGAAGCTGGAAAGCATGAGTAGCTCAACATCTCATACTTTGTTTAATAGTTTAGTACTTCATTTTGTTTAAGAGTATGTAGAGTCAACTGATTAGCAATATAGAAAATAGACAGTAAAACAAACATGAAGTAAATTTTATCTAGTTAGCGAAGTTGTGAGCTCCACTTTGCTATCTATGTTTTTAGACATAGATAATAGACATTAGATAGACTCCGGCATCGCGAGGAGGAGAACCGTAATAGTGAACAGGACAAACACTGTGCAGACACGTCGTTGGAGGTGGATCGTTTTGTAGTTCCCTATCTCCCCCGTGTTAATCTCGAGATAGGGAAAACACATGGAGCCAAAAGCTACTGGGCTGGAGTGCTCGAGCGATCATTTTTCAATTCATACTAAATTGAATATTTAAAATATAAAAAATTCATCCCAAATGTCGTCAATTTTCTGCTCAAAAAAGTACAAAGTGATATATATATATATATCAACTTCACTGCAGCAAATGTCGCCATCAATATTGTTCACCGCAAATGACGCCGAACACTTACATATCGAAAATGTCGCCGTAGATGTCGTTGATGACAAAATTGCCGCCATGGAAATACTACATAGGCATGTGTGGTATTGTTCGAAAGCATTTTAAAAGAACATTGTGCAGTTACAGGAAAATGACGGAAATTAGGGCGTAGATGTCGCAAGTGACAAAATGTCCCCATCGCATTTCCACATTGGCTTGTGTGATTTCGTGTGAAAGCATTTTTAAAGAACAGTGTGCTGTTATAGTAAAATTTCGCCGTAGGTTGTCGCCGATGAAAAAAATGTCGCCATGGCAATACTACATAGGCATGTGTGGTATCGTTTGAAAGCATTTTGAAAGTAAAATGTGCTGTTACAAAAAAATGATGGAAATTTTGTCGTAGATGTCGTCAGTGAAAAAATGTCGCCACTGCGATGTGTAATATCGTTCAAAGATATTTTAAAAGCACAGTGTGCTGTTATAGTAATAATGTCGAAAATGTCGCAGTGCATGTCGTCGGTTACAAAATGACGCCATTCCAATTCTGCATGGGCATATAAGGTACCTATCGAAAGCATTTAAAAACAGATTGTGCTGTTATAGTAAAATATCGGAAATGTCGCCGGCGACATAATGTCGCCATGGCAATGCCACATTGTCATGTGTGATATCGTTCGAAAGCATTTTAAAAGCACAGTGTGCTGTTATAATAAAATGTCGAAAATGTCTCCATAGATTGTCGCTCGTCACAAAATGTCGCCATGGTAATACCACATAGGCATATGTGGTATCGTTGAAAAACATTTTAAAAGCACACTGTGCTGCTATAGAAAAACTAGCCGTATATTGTAGTGTAAATCAACCCAAATGGTCCCCTGGCACAATTGGAGCACAGTTAGGTCCCGTGACGTTTACCATAAACGCGCACGGACAAAAATCACAAGGCATGCTCACCATCTACTTCTTGGACCGAATCCAGACTTCTACGAAGAAGACCCCTCAGACGTTTCAGAGGAACCAACTGACCCTACTCCACCAGAGCAATCGTCGACCTCTGATTCTGCAAACCCCTTAGGCGAGACAGAATCACCTGAAAATTCTACGACCGAGAGACTTGGAAACAACTCGGGCAGACACCCTAAATTCATCTGCTGATTCCCCATCTGCACCCGAAACACCGACTCGTCGCAGCAATCCACGAACCTCAAAGACGAAAACGATCCAACTCTTACTTAAGAAAAATCTAGCTAAAAAGTAGCGTGGATTACTTAGCATACTACCTAGTCTTATCCAAAAGTGGAAGGTAATGTAGCGTATTTAGCATTACAGCTAGGTACCAAGTACTCCACAGTTTTTTAGGTATAAAAAGCTTGTTCTCTCAGTTATAAATTATAGCTTCAAAAGAGTACTTATGACAAACCCAAATCTTCCCTGTTGGCAAAACAGAATAGTAAGTGGATATATTGTTTGCTATTATAAAGTAATTTTAAGGTAAAGAAAAGTATTGTAACTTGGCAAACTATAGGCATATTTTTAAAATGTCTTATTACTCTGATAAAAACAGGGTAATAAAATCGCCAGATGTCTGTTCCAGTTTTTTTGAAGTACTTAAATCGTTTTTTTCTAACCTAACTCGGGTGAAGTAACTAATCATGACTACATACTACTAGTACTATTGCATACTACAATAGAGGCACTCCGGCAAAAACAAAGCCAATTCGTGAATTAAATAAATAAGCAAAAATCAACTAACTTTTTTTTTCAAAACGTCGGTAAACGTTTTCGATTGCAGGGTCACTAACGACCAAATTTCATCTAAGGAATCGCAATACTTATGTGGAGAACGTTGTGGTGCTTTATGGTCAAGTAGCCAAGTGCTTCAAATTTGACCCAGCTCTAGTGCAAGTACTTTCAAGAAAATTTGGAGGAAAGACTCGAAAGTAATCAAAGTAAAGTAAGTAAATCGAAAGTATAATGATCTGTACTCTGTTTTATTCGGTTGTTCTAAAACCTGAATTAATTAATTTATAATAGCATGTCGAGCGTTTCATTGGTGTGTACAAATCCTAGAGTTGTAAAATAAAGCGTACCGTCCCTTAATATTGTTAATTTTGGTTAAAATATTGTGATAAGAGTTCAGAATTTCAGGTCAATTCTAGACCGTGCGTGTTCTATCTCCTTCAATGTTTGTAGTATTTGCCCAATGTTCGGAGGTTTTTAGTGCAAGCAAAATACAGGAAAGCCGATAATGGTTGTTTTATCCTTTATGGGAGTTTGTGTGAGAGAGGGGTGCGGTCAAAATAGTCGGGGCTGGAAGAAATCCCACCATGGGGACGGAAAAATGCAAAAAAAAATCGACAAACCCCGTAGCGGGTTGATGGCGGGGGAGGGGTCGGGGGTAACCACTTCCCCCCATACGACCTTCGCCCCCGTCAACTGAAATCGTATCGCTATGCAGGACCAAATGTTGCATACTTTACTGAATGTTGAAAACTTAGATAGGGCTTTGGTTTACTGCTCCTGTCAACTCCAACTTCATGTATTATGCGGTTATGGTTATGTTCTTCAGAACTGTCATAGAGTGGAGAGAGGAAGGCGTTGAGAAAGGGTTAAAACTCCATGTACAATTCTAATATAGTTGTATCATAATTTTTGGCTCCTCCTATCAAAGGACGGGGTGCTGCAATGATCACAAGTAATCATCCACATATACAGGGTGACCCTGAAGTAGGTCCAGCTATTTGAGGACCGATAATTAAAAAAGTTATCGGTGGATTTCTGTTTTCAAAGTTTTAAAATGACCGGAAGTGTCAAGAAGGATGTCCAGAATTTTGTGGGACCCTCAAATCCCCCGTAACTAAGGTACTTGAATTTTTGAATTTTAAGAGCCCCATTTTTAAATGGCGTCTCCCATAGGAAGTCATTTGATCAAAAATGCTCAATTAGTGCTTGGTTACCAAAATTTTGAAAA
>JAQFYP010000210.1:0-29531 GCA_034694865.1 Bilobella braunerae
ATTATTTTTAGTTGGGTTTAGATGTTGGGTTAGGCTTAGCAAGGGCTTGAGTTAGGTGCGTTTTGAGGGGTCGGCTCGAGGGACCAAAAATTTTCATGTAGGGTGGGTGGAAAAAAGGGGTTTTTTCTCATATCGGTTTAACATGGGGATTTGTATTTTAAACTCCGTCCCTACTCACTACTGCGTTATTAGAGTGCTAGTAATTTTTCTTGTGGCCAAGAGGAGAAAGGCTCTTTATGCAGGCTAAACCTCCCATTACACTACACTCCTTCTGTAAAAGTCTGCATTACAATGTGCTATAACAATATTAATATTAAAATCTGTAAAAACATTTCGTATAAAATTTTTATTTGATTTTACACAATAAATTTGAGTAATTATTTGCAAGTTGTAACTTGCTGAAACGATCATTTGACATGAAATTAATTTATACGATTTTTGTATCTGCTTTTCTGATTAAAATTGTTAATATTTTACCCAAAATTTGAATTACATTAAATAAATTTTGACTAAAAGCTTAATTCTACAGCAGCAGACAAGAGTTTCATGAAAATTTCAAACGTTTAGGGACCTAATTTGCTGGTAATTGATGACATTCAATCAATTACTTAATTAGTACAGAGAAAAATGGAAAAGTTTACGCTAGTACGGGACTGTCGTAAGTAGTACTGAAAGCAGTGGCTTTGGATTCTGAAAACATAGTTTTTGGTACTTGTTTTATGTCTTTCACATCTTTCGTTTTTGGCTTAGCAGGTTTGCTACGTTTGAATTTGTAAGAAATACCATTCTTATCAGGGTTTTCATATTCGAAGAAGAGTTCTTCCGTTTGTGCACTTTCGCGATAGACCGGTGGCTCTACAAAATTTGACAAAAGAAATTTGTCCTCCTTTGTAGCAACTCGTTCCCAGCCTTTTCGTTCCTTGCTTATAATTTTGTAGCGATTTTTTCTTTGCAAACCATAAATTTCAAATAGTTGCAGTTTCAGAACAATCTTAGTAACTATTTTACTTACCTAATGCGGCTGGTGGCAGGCTCGACAACCTTTGTTTCCTTGAAAGTAATCTTTGCAACTTTCTGAGTGTATACGTGAAGAAACATGTGTCCTTCCGGTAGATTGTTTATTGGTGGACTTGTTGCATCTGACTGTAACTCAAGATCATTTTTATACTTTGCTATTCACGACTAGAAAAACTTGTTATAAAAAATGTACACTTACCAGAATAAATTCACAATTTCCATTTTGTAGAGTGACATATGAGAAATACCTGTCCTGACTAGTTATACATTCTACGATATATAGCTCGTTTCTAATGTCCGGTTCCGTACATCCTTCTCCTACCAACTTCCAGTTACGACTAAATAGAATAACAATTAGAATAATTACATATAAGGTTTCTAATTTAAATAACTTAAATAAATAATTTACCTGAAATTTGAAATTACCTGCTCCCAGAGGTATTGAGTCTGAATTTAAGTGAAATGTTTTGTACGAATGGTAGGGCTTGATTGAAATCTCCGACATTGTGCTAGTAGAAAGACTGTAATGATGTATTCATTAAATTTCTAAGCAACAAAAGAATAACTGAAAAAGCTAACTTACACCTTCCATATTAATAAAAGAGTTGACACCCCAGCAGGCCAGCCGAAAAAACTCCCCATCCTCTCTCAACATAAGGAATCTGTTTGTACACATCTCATTTTCACTTGTACTTGTGCTTGGAATTTGAAATTGTAGGCTTAAAATAAAATGGTGAATGATTAGAATGTTTAATTCAAATTTGCGATCATTATATGTTCGCAAAGCTGATACAATATACAACAAATAATCTATTGCTGTGAGATTCAGTTCAAATTTCGAGTGCCATAAACAATGTATTGCAATTAGGAATTTGTTTAAGTTGCTTTGCCCTCGTTTCCGCAAACATGATATTATAAGAACACATTAGCTATAATGATTATTGTATAACACACTAATAGTTCTGAATTCCCTTGTCGTCAATTACACGCTTGGATAGTAAAAAGCTTTCATCGTATTTGCCTCTCTGATCGTTGGGCTGTAGTTGATACACTTGTAAAAAACTTGAACCGTTTTCTTTTACTGTTGGGTTGAATTCCCATGTTTCTTTGAGCTTAAAATAAAAATACGTTAGCTATCATAAAATCATATTTAATTTTTATAGTAATTAGTGCAACATTACAAGATTGTAGTCCACTGAAGTGCAGTCTTTCACTCTAGTGCAACCAAAACTGAAAACAATGGGTACAAACCCGTCGTTGATTGACAAGGAATAAGTCCTATCATATGACAAGCACGGATTGAAGCTAACTTTCCATTCTCTGGCTCTAAAATACAAAATTCTAAATTTGGTTCAGCATTTTTCTCCAAAATGTTATCAATTATTATGCCAGTATTACTGTCAAATTAATTATCACTGAGAGTAATCGATTTGCAAATCAAAATAATATGTCAGTAAAACACGGCTGTTTATATTATAATTGTATTCCATATCATATCAGTAATTAACGTACGGTAATTCTTTGTCAATAATAGCAGTTGTAAAGTCGCCTTTAATTGGCTCGCCATACTTCCCTAGCTCACGGACAATGCATTCCTTCCGGCTTTCGAGAGCAGTTTTGTTGACGGTTTTAGTAGTTTGTTTAATCGCAAGATTTCCAAACCCTTGTAAAGAGTTTGTACGAACCCAAAATGTTCCATTTGAATGATTAACATATTGGACTTCTTTAGCCATAGAAGGGTTCGAAATTTCTAAATAAAATCCTTTCTGTAGTGTGGCGTTGAGCTTTTCAAGAAATTTGGAATTGGAACCAGGCGGATGTATTGGAATCAGGACGTAACTATAAAAAAAACATTGATAAAATTGTGCGTTATTAATAGTCAAGTGCAAAAATAAATAGCTACAATATATACAATATGTCTTCTAAAATTTAGTATTACACAGTGCTCCCCATCCCCTTGTGGGAGGCTAGAGCCCTATATGTTAACGCATGCAGGGGGTTGTAGCAAATAATGAAAAAAAGAAGTAATTTTTGCTGTTGTAAAATTGCTGAAAATGAAAAATGAATAAGCTCTCACATTGTATCCATTCCATTATTTTACCGACTGCAATTGCTTAACTTATAGAGTTAGTGTCTTTAGAACACAAAACAAATTACAAAAGAAATTTTTTAAGCATGTTCAGGATCAGATATTTTATATTACGTGCTGCTTCAAAAAAATCATTCTTTGTGAAAGTTCAGTTTTGAATATTTTATGTAAAAAAAACTATGTATTCAGATTATTGAATTTACATGTTTTTGTCTAATTCAAAATTTTTGCAATTAGGCTAGTATTACAGAAACCCACAATGTAACATTAAGTTTAACTAAGTTTCAAAAACTGCAAACAAAATTCGTGAGCATTATGAGTTGAATTGAATATTTATTTATGCTCCTTTGGAATTGCGTCCATGGAACCCAATTCATGAACACATGTTACACTATTACACAATTTTCGTGAGCTTTATGCTAAAAGATTAAACCAGTATACAATAGATTAACTGATTAACAGCCCTTAAATTAATTTTTAAAACTTACCACTCATTTTCTTGTTTGATTTCGGCCATTATTCTCCAGTAGAGAATATATTGATCTGATTTACGAACCCAGACGTTAAGGAAAAGTTGGTTCTCCAGAAACTCGATGTCTTCTTTGTATATTGTCTATTTGTCAAATTCAATGACAGATTGATTTAAAAACTGTAAAAAAAACTGTTTTTTTTTAGAATTACTTTGCAAAATGATGCAGTTTCACTGCGTTCCTCGTAACCAGCATACCGTACGTATTCCAACTGGGATATATTTAATACAACTTGGGGTAGCTTCCTGTTGTTAACTGCTTTGAATCGAGGTGTGTCGTCCTGAGAAACTTTGATATTTTCTATTGTGCAACCGACTATGCTGAAAGTAAAAATGTATGAGTTGAATATTAATAATAGGAGACTTTTTTGTTGTTACACACATAGGCATCAAATATTTTATATTTTTGCTTTAATGAGCTCATTAGTTACCTGTGAATTCCGACAATGTATACATAGTCGTAAGGTTGAAGCCTAAGCTCCCCTTCTGGACCTAAGTAGTACAAACCCTGAAATCGACAAAATTTTTTGTTTAAATGCTAACATAAAAATTCCTATTCGCCATTTTTTCTTATTAGCATAGATTAAACAGGGTAGTGGGCCTTTCGAAATCCTTTTACGAATTTGTAGCAGTGTTTGGAAATTTTTAATGTAGTCGATATCATAGTAGATAAATATTTATCTAGTTATTGAAAGCATAGTAGATAAATATTTATCTAGTTATTGAAAGCTATATATTCACAGAACAAAAGTTCCAAAAGTTTGGAAACGTTTGTGTCAGGCAATACTAGACTTGATTGTAAAATGTAGTCGTTTGTGGAGGCGGCGATTGTCACTACAAATATGGGTTTGAGCATTAGAGCTCAAGAAGTAAGGAGTTGGAATTGAGCATTTTGTAGGAAGAGGTAGCACATAAGGCGTTTTCAGTTGCCTTCTCCCTTCTCCAGCAGTAGGGCCTTAGCCATTTCAATAACTTAATTACAATTTATTAACTGCAGTAAATCAGCTTAGTTAGTTTTATCTAACTAAATATAATTAGCCTATAAGTGTCAACGCAGATGTACAAAACTGCAATTTACTTCATTAATCTCCCGAAAAACAATCCGAATTCAGTATAATTCTATTATTTTATCTAAATTCTAATTAACAAAAGCAATCAATCATTTACTTTCATTACATCACAACATCCACTTCAACAGTAGTTACAGATTAAATTATGTTCACTCACCGATTCCGATCTCATTGCTGCTCGAAACACAATTACGTTATCGATTTCTTCCTGCATTTCAACCGAATTCAAAATATTTAAGTTTGCAGGAATTGGATTTAGTGCTGTGCTGTATACGGAGTTTGCAAGAACTTTTTTCGTTTTATCGTTAATGCTCAACCTGCAACAGATTTTTTTGCAATCCGATTATATATCCTTAATATACAATGAACAAAAGAAAGCTCAACATTATAAGTGAAATAAAATGTCAAGATTAGGAATTCCATTTCCTCTTTCAATCAGTTTAATTCAAATCAAAATAAACATATATAATATATATGCTGGGATTTGACTTATTGCATTCAGCTGGTACTGTTTGTATACATTTGTTCATGAATACTTTTTGAAGTTTCCACCAACCGGAACTCGTTTGTACCGTCTTCAAAGTATATGAATTCTACTTGAAATTGGGCTTTTAGAACAAAAAATTCTGTACAATACACATTTAAGTGATATTTTCCAGTTGCCCCCGCAATCGGCTTTGCAACCTGTTTGTGAATTTTTAAATATTAAATATTGCAATTTTTTTAAGTATGAAAATATGTCGGCAGTTCACCTGTATGAAATATAGGTCCGCCATGGAAGAATACTCCTCTACTTCCCCAATCACCAAATAAAATGAAGTTGAGTACGTTGAGTCAAATCCTCTAAAATATGTTTTAGCTTTTGCCAACTGGATTGCATAAACCCTACAAATGGTTGCCATTTTGCAATAGAAGCTACAGTTAACATCAAAAACAAAATTAAAAACCGATGAGTGTCTGCAATTACTAATTATAAACAAAAGTCCTAAAATAATAAACAGAAAATTTTAATTTTAGCAGAGTATTTTTATTATTATTAGTATTATTGTATTTATATATTGTTAGGCCGGAGATGTCAAGAACCACTAAAACGCGACAGTAGGCTACGTTATTAGTTAGTCGTACACATAGATTGCAGACGTATGTATGCCGTTGTGTCTTACGTCACCAGTTTATCTGTTTTCATGTCGTCACAATTCATTGGTCTGTTCGACCCTGTTGTGTCCACTACTATAAATATTAGTGCAGTGTCAGTTGTTCTAGGTCACTTGTCATTCGTCGCTTGTTTTTTCCAGACCTCTGGCACATGAACATGTCTCACGGTCTCCCACCTTGACCCGTCGTGAGCCCGGTCAGTTTTGCTACCCTAGTCTTAGATACATGCAAATAAAGTTATTTGCATCCGTTTTTCCGTCGTTTGTCATGTCCAGCGTTTGTTGCCAAGCAAGTGGTCGAGTCGACTCTACCGTTGAGCGCATCACCCACGGTTCATTTGACCCTTGAGAGTTCACGGCGTCGTCGGATACGAGCCGTGACAATATAATAATATTTTTGACATTTGACTTACGTGGAGTTATTGAGAGGCACTGCGTTTCCAAACAAGATGCTGTTCCCATTTTTGTACTTGTACAGTTTCTGAAATGTTGTTTCAAATTTTGGTATTTCATTATTAAGTATTTTCGTATGAGTGAAACTTTACGTACGAACTTGTTTCAGGGTTTGGATACTTAAATACAAGAAATCTGTCGTTGGATTCAGTTCTGTCTATCTCAACTGTGGTGGATATTTCTTGTTGCAATTTGCCAAAGTCCCTAGTCAACGAAAATTCCAAGTTGTTTTCATTTTCTTGAAATCCGTCTCTTGCAAATCTAAAAAAAATTAAATATATTAAGAAAAATTATATTTATATATATATATAATCGTGCTAAGCCTATTAAACTCAAATATTACCACTTATTTTTTATTCTTAAACAATTTTAACACGAAGTTAAACACAGAAGACACACGAAGTTGAACGTGTTAAGAATATCAAAGTCCTGCGCATGCGTGGGAGTCAACATTTTTTATTTTTAGGTGTGTAGACTAAATTTAATGTTAGACCTAGCGGAACATACATAATAAAACCATTGGCTCTTTTTGGAAACTAATTATGTTAAATGGTTTCAAATTCATTTTTTAAGACACAACATTATAAATGTTTGCCCTTACCCATACTTGTTTTCTGCATAAATTGTTCCCCGTAATTGGCATATGAAGAGCTTTGTGTCCTTGGAAAATGCATTGAGAAATAAGTCCCCACTTTTTGAAACCAATGGAATCTGAGAACACAAAATACATTGATTTCTAATGAGTATCTAGCAAATCATATTAAAGTGTTTATAAAAAAAATAAAATATTCAAAATCATATACTGCTGCAATAATATCTACGTTTATTTTTAGTATTACTCACCTCTATGGGAACTAATTGATTTCCTCGAAACACAAAGAAGGGCTATCCAAACTTTTTTTTCAAATCATCGGGAATTTTTAACCAGAATGTATCGTTTTCGCTGAAACATTTTAAAGCTGTGATAGGATTTGCTCCAAAAGTTGCTGAAGCATGGTTTTCTCTACACAAAGGATCGGAAATATATGTAAAATCGTTTACATGTTGCTAAAGACTGTGACCTACTTAGTTTCAATCCGGACAGTTAAATCCGTCGTCCGTAGTGTCTCAACATGCTTATCCCAATGGTAAACATTCTGCTGACAAATAAAGTTAGTTAAAGTTAATTACAATGCTTCAGATTGCTATTTAAATTTAGCGAGAAAATGAGAATTATATTTGCATATGTCTTTCCGAAATTTTGTACATTACATAATTGGTAAAATAACGCACGGACATGCGGAAATTTACATTTATGCGTACATTATGCAAAGCATCCCTTACTAGTAGCGTTACATCCGACTTGATTGAAAGTACGCACCATGACAATAGTACAGCTGCACAAGTGAACTAAATTGTTAGTGAGTAAACAAATGCGTTAATGAGAGTTATTGAATCTAGATGGTGATTTGTCGATAATATATGACGTAAATGTACGGTGATGATACCATTTTTAAATTCTCCTTCAATAGAAATTTGGTTGACGCTCGACGAGGGAGAGAGTGATTGTGGTCACGTGTAAACGGTGGAAGCTCTTATAATGCACTAGAATGGAGCAGCACTCATTGTTTTCTGAACAAGAAATTATAAGCAGCAGTCGGCATTTCATTTAAAACTCAATAAAGTTCTTAGAAGTGCAATGGCACGAGTAGTGTAGTACACAAGCTTAAGTAAAAGTAAAGAGAAGTTGCGGCGAAAAGCAAATTTGAAGTAATATAGGTTACCATAATTCAATTTGTAATGAAAAAAATATGTCAGTAAGAATGCATTGTGCAATAATTACTTTGTAAATAGTATTTACTCAAGCAGGAATTGTGTTGTAGACACATTTTTATAACTATCATCTATACACACGTTATGTGAAACGCCCACACGTTGTAGCATCACGTTACTGCCTTTTTAGGTAAAATATGATGTATTTCGGGGTTTACTATTAGCAAAAACAGTATTCCAGCAGTGTATATTTGAAGAAACATTGGAAAAGGTAATTTTTCTCGCTATTTGACATTTGCCTGAGGCACGGTAAACTTGCGTGGTCTAGAGAGTAGGGGAGGATGGTATAGGCCTGTGACATATGGCTGGGAAGTTCTGAGGACAAAGGAGGTTCTGTTGGGGTTGAGCTTGGAGTTGACTACCGAGGAACCTCTGCACGGGCAGAGGCTGAACACCACCCTACGCATACTGACCCAAGATCATCTTCCACGACCGCAACTTTCCAGTCTTCTACTCATCATTACTACACCGCCACTTTTTTTTTTATGTGCCGGTCCCAAGAATCGACTTTCCAAGATAGTAAAAGGCTCCTAACTCCCCAAACTACAGGCCGAATAAAAGGTACCATAATATTTTATCGGCAAAATACAAAAATTAAACGTCAACATATAATCTAAGTTTTACGATTTCCCCCTAAAAAGCATAAAGATAAGCAAACGCGACAAAAGTACTGAAGATTTTTCTTTACTTGCTTTGCTTTACAATACTTTGTCAGCTGTATTTGCCGACAACTTAAGAACAAAATGTTATTTATTCGCTGACGTAAAAAATATATAGTGCTATTAGTTTAGTAGGTATGTTAAAAAATTATGAATTACCCATCGAAAACTGATGTAGGCTGTAATATGTCATCTCTGACCTATTTACCTGACTGTATCTGATTAAAATTCCTGATTTCAAATTTTTATTTGAATTAATTTTTAATTTTTATAAGTTGCTTACACAAATAATTATGTTCATGGTTATTTCCTCCAAACATGATAAATAATTGCAATGTTGCATACTTAAAGCAATGTGTGCTGTTGTTCAGATTTAATAGTTTTGTTTTTATATTAACTTGTAACTCACATTCTATTTTTGCCCATTTTCAGCCTGTTTGAATTGACATTGTGTAAAAAAGAAGACTTTTTCTAAATCTTGTATAAGAGAAACTGCATAACTGGGATTATTCGCCAATCGCATAGTTATAACCCCAAGATTAACCCTATTAATTGGCTAACTAAAGTATACTTATTGTACAAGAACACTTTGTAAAGGATATGGTTTACAGTTCATTTAAAACATAAACTTGAATCCAAAAATACAGCAAAATAAATACACTAACGTAGATGATGGTGTCAATATTTATCCACTTTCCTAAAGAATAGTCAAAAATCTTAATAGTTATGTATAATAAAATATCTTGCAAAATGAAGCTGTGCTGTATTAAATTGCTCTCTTAAGAACCAGGGAAAAACAGAGGCAGACATATTAATACAAATATTTGCATAGGGATAGAATTGTGAATTTACTGTGATGTTATATTTTAAACTAGCGGTACGTGTAAGTTTGAGATGTGCAACTGGATTGGTAGTTAAACTAAAAGTTACTGCCGGGGGATAGATGTGGGATGGAAAAACTATTCTGCCTATTACGCTGACTGTATATGAGATCGTGATGATCTGTTAATCTTTTCAGTGTCGGTATAATACCAGCGTACATCACACCCTTTGGCTGGTTGGTCGAGCACTTAAAACGTAATTGAGTACAAACAGAGAGTTAAACAATACCTTGAGTTTAGGGTAATCACTAGAGTACAACTGGTATTTGTTAAATCATAGGGTCAAAAACTATACAATAAAGTAAGTTAAAATACATTACATCAAGTTAATATAAAACATTATTTATAAGAACTTTACGTGTGTTAGATTTCTATCAACATGAAACCGGAAACTTTTTACAAACCTTCATAATTTCGTAAAAAAATCATTATAAACAAACTTTTTGTTTCTTGTATACACTATTATAAAGAAACTGGATATTTAATGATTGTGAGATTAAGAATGACCTACTAAAAGTTTTTTTTACAAAGTTTTTTTTATAACAGGAATCAAATTGGAGGTGTGATATATTTGCCCGATGAAGTTACATTGCATGTTATGTACGAGGTTATAATTAGTCTTCAAAATAAAAATTTACACTATTTTTTATATTAGGGAACCAATATTTTAATTTGGACGATAGTTTTGTCATTATTTAGTTTCCGCATTTCATATTTTGTATATTTTAAAATAGGCAGAATCTTCCAACCTTATCCAAGTTATGTTACACACGTGCTCATCACTCATAGTATTATTTTTATTTAATTCTCTACTTTCAGTTTTGTTAATTTTAATTCTCAGGAAAATTGAATTTTTTAAATTTGACCTAGTTTGAATTATTAACTTGCAAGTGAAAGAATTGATTCCGTTTTTTATTGCAATATACAGTGGTTATTCTTTAGGAGTGATATGTAAACACAAATTCAATAGAAAATTTCTTATTTGTCACTTCGTTGTTAATGCTGAATTTTCAAGCTAATTATGGTTTTCTGTTTAGTTTCTTTTCCCGGTCACGTCATTTTTTTCTATTATTAATGACAAACTAACTGAAAAATACAAAGATATATTGTGAAATGCAAATAGAATATGGATGAATTTTACTAGAATTTTGGGGGTAATTAGTGATAATTAATTTTATTTTGAAAGTAATAAGCCAACATTGTAATTTTCAATGAAATAAAATTCAAAGATAAATTATGAAGAATCGTTGGCGATGAGTAGCTTGGCGTTATTTGAATACATTTATTTATAAATGCATTGATTTTTTCACATAATCAAAGATACTGAATTCTGATTGTAAATTTATTTGAGACAATTAAACAGTTATTTCATTTTATTCATTGACCTTGGTACGCAACAAATCGTTGTTGAATTGTTAGAGCAACTTAATATCGTAATGGTATTATCTTTGAAAATCTTTAAAAAGTTTGCGTGTGTCTCGTTTTGAAAAATTCGATTCATTTCTAAATTTTAAATTGTTTTAGCTAATGTACTTTGTTTTTAAGTGTGGCTATACTGCGGCCAAAGGAACTTGTGTTTGGAATTTTTTGGAAATTTTGAATTATAGAAAATTGACATTCCCTTCACAATCTAGAAATATATGTCATTACCTTTAATTTTTAAAAGCACATTTTCTTGTGGGCTTTTATCCTTTACGGTATATAACGGTAGTCCCATGTTAAAAAACACATTAATTAAAAAAACAGTACAGCTTTCCGCTATATTTTTATTTAAGCTCAGAAATTTTCAAATACGTGAAACAGAATGTTACCAGCAAAATATTTTTATTTCAAATGTTTATATATTTATTGTAAACAAACAATCAAATTTTCATATACCAAAACCACTTCTCATGCTTCTAAAAATAAAATTTAAAACGTTTATGTTCCTTCTCATGTAACTTCTCATTTTCCTAAATTATATTATGATATATATACAATTTATTAGATCAACTTAGGATAAGAATTCAATAGTGCCAAATCGCCCGAAAGCATAAATTATACAACGCGGTTGGCTGCGCGTTCCAGAAATTACTCGGATAATAATAACATCTAGAAAATTTTAATCCACAGTTGTTCCACTACTCTGGTAAATAATAAATAAGCTCAAATCTTTTTGATGACGGGTATATATATTGTAGGCGTGTAACATTTTTCATCTGTTCATCGTATGAGTGAGTCTGGGTGACTCTAAAGAATAAAAGTAAAAATCGGGTAGTGCACAAGTTCTGCAATCATCATTGACTACATCAAACATATAGATTTTACTACTATTTAGATGTTTACAAAAAATGTTTAAATTTCTGCTTAAAACTTTTAAGTTTTTACTGAACTTTTTCTTTTAACTTTTAAGTTTTTACTTAATGACTGATTTTATTTGTCAATCGGCAATGCCATAGTCAACAAGAACTGTGAGATTCTTAGGTTACATATTTGATTAATAGAAATTGTTTTGAGAGTTTTAGATAGCTATGTATTTATATGTATATTGTGTGTATTCAGATCTAAAACTAAAATAGTGCACATAGTTAATATATGCACATGAAATGGCACACCCGCCACCAACCAGCATTTTCGTTCAGCGAAATGTTTGATTACTTAATTTTTATCCTGGTAAGACTTAGAGTTATAATTTATACACTGCTCAACGCGAAGAAATAGACATTCTATTGGAATGTCCAGTTCCTCGCTTTAAACACAGTTTAGTGATTGTTCACTTAAATAAAATAACTAACAAGGTTAACATTTTCTGATGTCGTGTTTCACGACGGGACCTATGCAGTTTGTTAGGCCAAAGGGTCCTAAAAATATCCTAATAGGAATTTTCTGCTAATTGAAAATTGGCGGAAATATTCTAATTTTGTGGCAGTTACGTGAGGAAAGTAAAGGTCAAACTCACCCACCATCGCTTGCACAACTCACTTCCTTGTTTCTCAAAACAAACGATAGAAGAAAAAATATGTGAAAAGGAAATTCGGAAGCTGGACTCTTCGTGTCTCTCCCGTGCAATTTCAAAATTAAAAATTTGAATATCTCCGCCCATCTATACCTCCGGTGACATCAAAAAAAAAATTTCCTTGTAATACAAAAATAGTATAAAATAAGATTAAATTTGAATTAATTTTAAAATGGCAAACCCTTATGAAATACATATTAAAGTACTCAGTTTCTGCCGGACCACCTCTAATGTATCTACAAACTTGGATGTATCATTTTGGGCATAAAGAAGCTTCTCTGACGTCAATTTCAACGGCTTACGTTTTACTTCCTAATATATCCCTTTGATTTGAATTTGTCCAGCGGGAAAATAAAACGCAATTATTATTTGGTAACTGTGTTAGTAAATGTGTTAAACTTAGGAGTAAATGTGTTGCGGAGTTCTAATAAAGCCGTACTAACTTGCCAATACAACTTCGCATTTGATTTCTGAATTTGAAGGCGTCACGCATAGCACATATGCGAAGTAATTATGTTTCAATCTTACTTATGTGCTGTTTCCCAATTTCTAGACATTAATATTGCGCTTAGTGCATTGTGCTCAAACTGCTTTACTTTTTGTGAACTGCTTTTGAAATAAAAAAAAATAACACGGAATACTAAAAAACAAATACGCGTATGCGTATTTGAGCACAATTGAGAACTTCTTGGTTTAGAAAAAATATTACAATTGCAAATAGCTTTGAACTAAAGAAGAAAACAGAATATCCCGACACATTATAACTATTTAGCAAATGTTAGTTGCCGTCTTGTCCGCTGCCCTTCTATTCGTCGTAAAAGTTAACTAAAATGTTTCAGAATGAATTAAAATTGTGTTCATACAAAAATGCAAAATGTTTTGGATAAAAATGCTGTAGATTGCCGTGCATGGAAAAAGAATTAGTCATTCATCAACAAAGTTGGGTTTGTATTAAGCATGTGCTATTTGTCTCTCCCCTGCCTATGATTCATGAAATAATTTCATGAATAAAAGAATGTTTTCACCGAACTCAACTGCAAAAGCAAATGACTTACTTGCACGTTTAATAAAAAGGAAAACAACTTGAAAAAATGTAAGCTTTTAGAAAAGCATCGTTTTCTAATGATTATTAAAATACATAATTTCCAGTTTCAGAATTGTAGATCCATCGAACGATTTAGTTGATTATATTTAATTTTATAAGTCAAGTTAAATTAAAATCATTTAAAAAACTAAACTAAAATAATGTCTTTAAACATTGTTCTAGAAGGATTTCTACCTAATCCAAAAATGCCCAAAACAGCGTAATGTATTTATTCCAATATGTTAAAACAGCAAAACGTATTGATTTTAGTGTGTTGAAAATCACAAAAAGCATTTATTCCAGTACTTTGAAAATATTTGAAAATATATATTTACATATGTATTGTGTCCGATGTTTTGGAAACAACGAAATTGTAAAAGAATTGATTTAATCACTCACCGTTTTACAAGCTCGCAACAGTCATTGGTCCAATACAAAGCCTTACACATATTCATGTGCAATTCAATCTCTAAATAAACAAATAATGTATAGGAAATCCAGAAACTTTTAAAAACAAATATGCTGGTTGGTAGTGGGAGTGCCATTTTTATTTTATTTTTTGTATTAATTTCAATTTTAATTATAAACTTTAATTTTACATTAAATTTATTTTCAGCTCTAAACAGTACTCATAGTAATACACAATTTATAGTTATCTAAAAGTTCCAGAACAAATTGTTGTAATGAAACATGTACCTAGGAAGCTCAGCCTTTGTTGACTAGGGCATTTGCCAATTGTTAAATAAATCAAATCACTAAAAAAATTGATTTCTGTATGTTAAAACATGTGCAAAACAGAAAAATGTATTGTCTTCCGATAAATTAATTTTATTGTTGGCGCCAGTAATCTGGAAAAGTAAAAAGCAATTTTAATAAGTACAAAAATAATATAGAACTGTTTTGGACCCTCTAGTAAGGCTCCTTACTTAAAAAGCATATACAAATTAAGCAAGAAAAAGTTTCACCTATATTAGTTGGATTGTTTAGTAGAAACTTCGTACTATAACTTGTTTAGAAAGCTCTTGATTTTACACCAATAATTAATAAATATATCCCATATTAATAATAGGATTCATAAAAATACCGGATATGAGAAAAGGCGATAAATGCGTATGGTGCATTCTATAGACAATATTTGTACCATATATATTAGCCTGGTGGTAGGTTATCCGAGTATGTTATGTTATGTTGTGAAAGTAAGTTACTAAAACCTGTATAACAATAAACCCATATTGAAGGAATTGGTGTTTATTTATTGGTTTACATTAGGCATGAACAACTTAAACTAGCTTAACTTCTGTTTATTAGTAACCTAGCAATTGTTTAATATATGACTTTAACATTAGAAGCAACTGAGTTAATTATTTAAACTTTTTTAAGAACAAACAGAAGGTGAGTTTTTTTAACTTTCTCTTGTTTTGTTACTGAAAAATGTGTCGAATTCAATGAAACAAAACGATTCTCACCACTAACGCTAACTGTACAATTAAAAAGCTCTTGTTGAAGTATGCATTAATTATTCTCATAACTTTCTAGAACTTTGAAAAGGTGCAGTTTGAATTTGAAGTTGGTAAAGGTTTTGAAGTCAAGGTTTTCCCTACCTCTCCAATACCCCTCATGTACTCTGTAGAAACCTCCCAAAGTACAAGCTTCTTTTAATTTGCCTTAGCTTTTGCACACTACAAATTAAAGAATGAATTGGGGGATTGAATGACTTAAAGGACTATTCCTCGCATAGGGAAACTGCAACCTGCTTCAGATTCCAGTGTATATTTAAAGCCTGCTCTCGATAGTAATGCTATCCGATACTCGCTACTATTGGATACTAGTCAGTATAGAATACATCAAATATTTTAACCCAAATCATGTAAAAAAAAATTCTGTAACTATTATTCACTCATTTGTTTTAATTTTCATTACTATTTAAATATTTATTTAAAATTGTGTGTTAACAATTTATCCAAGCATGACCCTAAACCCAAACCAAAAACAGGACTTCAACAATATTGTCATTATTTAAATGTGTAATGAAACACTCAAACTAAACAAACTTTAACTCAAACTTTAATTTGTACACTAAATTAGTTTACAAATACACTGTGCTTATGGGGTTCAATTATCATTATCTTTTGATTTGAATTTTTTGTCGGTATTTTGATATCTCAGTTAGATTCTTGATCAGACCTTTTACATATACTATGTAAAAATTATTTCGCCTAATAAAATGCGAATAGATGTTATTTATGTTGAGTATTTTAGGTATTTTAATGTTTGTTAATTGCGTTTCAGAATACTAACAAACTTGACAAATATGTTTAGGACAAGTGCAAAAATCCTTTGTTTAGGACTAATTATCGTAACTTTTATGCCTCGTTTTGGAACGACTTCAGATCTTTTGGATACCATTAACACCGCAAGAGGAAAAAATCCTTTGATTATTGACGACCTCGTAAGACTTCATTTAAATTGTAACATGATTTCCAAATGCATCAAAGCATTACAATTAAGTATACTTATGTTTGAGTTCGATGCACGTGTCTAAGGTGTTCAATATTTTGTTTGCTTTAATTTAGGCTCAAAAAGAAGCAAACAACTTCGCCAGCGCTTTGGAATCACTCAAATCCAGTATCACCAATCAAGTTCAACTAGAAATGGACCAAACAAAATTTGTGGATGCATCCATTGCTGTATCACGGGATACCTTGGATTCATACAAAATTACTGAACACACTCTTATTTTAAGCTGTAAAGGATTCATCGACAACTTGATCTCGAAGCAAAAGATCAATCCCAAAGTAATGCTATTTAATAGCAATTCATTGCATTTTTTAGAAAGCTAAATTGTTTGTTACAATTATTTAGGTCTTCGATCATGCATATGAAGGAGTAGGATTTGCTTCTGCTGAAATTTCAACGGAATACAAATTGATAATTGTATTGAAGAGAGTAACTCAAGACGGTTTGGACTTTTGGAATGCTAGGTTTTTTCCTGCTAACGGGTTTCCAATAGTAGAAGATGATGAAGTTAGTTGAATTTATACCATCACAGCCTAATATATTAAAAACTCAAATATCCATAACCTTACAATAATCGTATTTATTGCATTGTCTAACAGTTATGTTATGTCTAATAATTTTCAAACTTTAGCTAAGCAACCTATTGTCAAGCGAAGGTGACCTGCCACAAGAAGACGGAGCTCTCTACAACTTTTACGAGGTTCCATGCGTTGAAGCAAACTCTCGTTCCGAAACGATATTACAAACGCTAAAAGCTGAATTCGAGAGCAACGTAGAGCTAATGGTTTGTGTTTGGATCATGAAACCCCGTTAAATTGCTAAAATTAGTTGAAGTGAATGCAAGAGGGTGAATGTGTTATTTTGATATTGATAATTACTGTGAAAATGTTGAGAGGTTCAGAGGCTTCGGTAATTAGCCCCTGAAATTTATGAGATGCGAATGTTAAAGTATTTAGTTAAAATGAAATTTTGTATTATTCTGTTTTGTTTTGTAAAGTGACTTACACTGTCTTTTTAACACAGATGTCGAAAGCTTGTTTTAGAGTCGGATTGCATTTAAAAGGAAATCCTGGAATCTCCCTAAAAATTGCAGTACCAAAACGAAAATTCTATGAAAAAGCAGTTGCGTCGTTCAGTAGCGCATTTGACAAGAGATTTGACTACTATCCACAGGTGATTTAAGTTAAATTAATATAAAATAATTCAGTCAATGTAAATATAAAAATGTGACTGAAACTAATTTAAATTAAGGTGAAACAATACTTGGCTGAATTTGAGACAAATAGAGCTGGTTCAATGGCTCAGTACTTTGCCACTTACGCTTCGTCAAATCGTAACTGGCGAGGCGCGAATAATGCAATAACGGATGCAGAAAGGTTGTTAGATGAAGTTGTTGCAAATGCAATAAAGGATCCAAACATTTTAGACTTCATGAAACAATCGGTATTTTACTAGCCATTTATTTAAGAAAATCCGCTGGTCGCTAATTCTGTAACCTTTATGTCCAACAGTTACACCAAGATGCATATTTTTTGTGCATTTCATTTGTTACCACGGACAATGAATTCTTTTGTGAGATTGAAACGCCTTTAGACATGAAATTAAGCATCATGACGTTCTATGCACCTGCACTATTTGAAGTAAATATGCGGCGATTAAGACAGGGATTAGATGCGTTACAATATAATGTTGACGTGAGTTGATTTTTATTTGTACTGCAATTTTACAATAGTACAGTTTAGCAAATTAGATGTATTTTTACGGCAACATAATTTAACATATAATTTTATTATATTGTTTGGTTTTTGATATTGATACAGCTCTCTAACATTTATGTGTGGCTAATTTGTTTAGAATTTAGAACAATTTAGAACTCAAGGACTTCATTGGAATAACAGCTACTTTACAGTCGTTTTTATTTTTTAGATCTTTAATAGTGTTTTGAAACCACCTTTTCTGTTTGGAGCTCACAATGTACATCAGAGCGGGCCTGATGCAATATTTGCTGCCAAAGCGGGAATTGAAAGTATTCTGTCAAGCGAGGAGCCCATTGATGAGACCGTAAGAACTTACAAAACGTTTTGGTTATCTAGATTTTGTTGCTATGTTAAATATCAGCGTATCCGATGCTTTTTTGACACATTTTTAGGTTTTAAGTCCTTCATTTACATTTGTACGTATTTGTTGCACGCAACTCGAAAGCGCGACTTCGTGGAGTGTAATTGTGGAAGTGGCACATTTTGGATTTATGTCGAACACTGTACACGAGTTTGCAATTTGGAATTTTCAACTGGACTCGGAAGTAAGCTAAACTATAAATGGTTATGTATGTATATCAGTTTAATTTTAAAATCTTTCAAAGTAACAACGATTCCAATAATATTTAGCTAACTGAGATGTTGACAATTGAAGTTTTCTCGAGTAGCCCAAAGGACGCTGGCCTTGGACCAAACTTTCATCTCTTCAAAACAACAGCCTCTCGAAAAACTGTTAAAGAAACGTTTGAAGCTTTTGTCGGAACAAATGAATTTGCATCTATTGTGGTAACTTAACATAATCTGCTAGTTATGCTATTGCTGTTTTCTTCCTAACTACTTTCAATTAAATTTCAAACCTAAGAGTAAGTTTTGCAAGCTTGTATGACATTTTTTGTTTGCATCTTTTGAAATTTAATGTTTGTATCGTTTCTTCACCATTGTTTGACCCAACCTAACCCTAACCAAATATTAATCGAATGGATATCAAACTAACTATCAGATAAATCATTGTAGGCTATACATCAAAATTCTCAGCACCGTATTTTCGGGATCACTGTTGGGAAACAAGGCGAACTTTGGGAAATGTATTGTTTGATTCCGTCGTTACTCAGAAATTTAATTTCTGACTCAAAAAATGATAAGTTAACATTTTATCCAGAGGTAAACAAAAAGTGTAGATTCAAATTTACAAACAGCATTCTGAATAATCCACATTTTTGTAGATGGGGGAATTCATTAATGGTAACAAAGTCAATCCAGAAAGCGGTGACTTTCATGTTTTTAAAACAACGGTTCCAGCAAACTTCAACGCTCACCTCCAACATCTAGTATTACCTTATAGATCACAATTTGAGGCGATTAAGGTATTGTACTTGAGCCTAGTTTAAGAGCTTATATTCTTTTATTTGTCAATATTTTAGCGCTATTAATAAATCAACCATTTCTATTCAGTTACTGAAATTCGAATTTTCTTTCAGTTATCAGCTTTTATCAAACATTAACTTAGAACACAAAGTTAAAATTAAATGTACCAACAATTTTAGTCTGAGAAGGTTATACTGAATAGTGAGTAAATGCAAACACTAAACTGATGAATTCGAGTCAGCTCCATAATATAGTTTTATTTGTATAACTTTGAGAATATTACTTTGAAAGGCTTTCAGACAAATAAAATTTAATAAGCTGTATAAAAGGTTCAATTCCATATTTGCGTTGGTACTTAGGTTAAATTTTCATGTTCTTACATTGTCATTGCGTTTCAGAAAACTGATTTAACGAAATATAACTCCTTTGGCACAACTTACCGCTTCAAGGGAACCTGGGAAGTTTTCGTTGTCTTTTGGACATTGAAGGACATTGTAGTCTTGGAAATTTTAAATAATTGGAGGCCAAGTAATGACCAATTGATTCCCGATCCAGTTGTAAGTACATATACATGAATTTATATAATTTTTGTTTGGTTGAAAGCTATTAGCTTTACATTCTCATTCCGTGATATCTATCGTGTTGAGTATAAGTTAATGTGCGATGACTCTCAAAGAATACCTATGCATTTAAGAAGGGAAGTAGAAAAGTGGAAGTACTTAAAGTCAATTAAAAAATAATAATTAATTTACCGTAAAACATTTTTTAGCTCATAGAATTAGCAGAAGAAATTCAAGAAAGTTTGAGTAAGGGGACAGGAAAATTTCCCACGCGGGTTAAGTACATTGTGCTGGAAATCAAACAAGGCTTGCTAATTGACCTCCAAAGTTCAGCCTTGGCAATGAATACTGTAATACTTTGTGTTTTTATGACAAAAAATGACAAACTCATAAAACTGAGATCATGATCCCTAATTACTGCTATTGAACTATTTTCAGGCAGTTGAGGCTAACTCAAAATTTGTTGGCTACTCTTATCACCAAAACAAGCTAGTAATTGTCTTCGAGTCAGTGTACAGCATGGCGATGAAGGTGCTTGACAGACCCAACTTGGAACTTTATCCATATGTAAATTATTATTAAACTTTATAAACACATTATAGCGAAGAGATCCGAAAATTGGGATGAAGGCAACTAAGTTAAAGTATATTCCTATAATGGAATTTTATTTAGTTAAAAGCTTTTCGTCCTCCGTTTTCATAATCTTCACGACGTAAAACAATATATAATCAGTTTTACATTCAGTTTCAACTCGTAACGTTATTATTTGATTACTGAATGTAGAAATATACTATATATATATTTTTTCCAGATGAATGAAGTTGACCCCGGTAAAGCGGGCAATTCTCTTTCGGAATTCAGCAACTCTACAAGAAAGTCAAAATTGTCATCCTCCAACTCGAATACAGGGGCAGGGCTAATTATAAAGGGCATGCTAAGGAACTCGAGGTCGTCAAGTTCCATTGAAAATAAAAGCGGCACAAAAATGGATTCTGTTTTTTTGAATTTCGATTACAATGTTAAGATGGTGTATAATTTATCTCAAAGTCAAATTTTTGAAGAAGCTGCAAGACAACACAAAGTAAGAATTATTTTGACTATATTCTTCAGCCGGCTTGAATCGTTGTATCATTTTATTATTATATCACCCAATAATCTTTGACATGTTGCACATTTTGTGCCTTTTGGCTGTTAAAAATTGAAAAAAAAAATGAAAAAACATATTATAAGTTAGTTGTCCATAAAATTGGATGCAATTTCATTGAATCTAAAGTCCTACCTTTGCTGAGGGTTTACTTAAATGCTGCCTCACATTTTAGACCAAAGTACCTGATACATACAAGTTCGTAGCCTTTCACCAAAGGATCCCAGATAATGATGATGATTCAGGCGTACAAACCATAGTTGTTACTATACAATTCCTAAACGCCACTCTGTACCCAAGGACGATAAGTAACATCAATAACAACATACGCAGAAATGAGCTAAATTGGATCAGACAAGACTTTATTGTGAGTGAAAATTTTGCCTTTATTGTTCAAGATTGAATGGTAATAATCCTATAAAAGTATGCAAAGACCGATTTCGTCTAGTAGTTAGAGCGTCCATCTCCCTTCACTAGCCAGCCTTAGAACGGAGGTTCGAATCCTTCGATCAGCCACAAAAAGTCTTCGCTATTGGCTTTCGCTTTAAGAAATCCGCCGCTGGCTTTGTTTGTCCGTATACCTGTAATTAGGCATTTCACGGTCAGAGGATATGAAAATTTCCCGATATGTTTCCCAATAACCTTGAAAGAATTCAGAAGACGACCCTCATTTGCATACACATATTCTAATGAGTCCGTCCATATCCCTAACCACTCCCCTGCATGTAGGCTAGCCGCTCTTCGGGAATGTCAAATAACGCTACTTTACTTTTATAATAACATTCAAAACACACTCCTAAATGTATTGTAAATTTTTAGTTTCACACACAAGAGATGATACAGGTACACCCATATTCGACAATTGAAATAAAAGAGAAGGTGATCGGAAGTCCTCTTAAAGATGACTCAGCTATAAAGGCCGAACCAGGCGTTTACAAACAACTCTCACATTTACTGCAGGACATAAACTCCCCATTTAAAAAGGTTAGAAAAGCACTTCGAAACCAAGATAGCATTGTATTATCTATCGAACATGAAACCTTGGTTAGGAGGGGCTAATAATGATTTGTTAATTTTAACTTAAGGCTATAAAAGATCCTCACTTAGACGCGATTGGAATATGGCATATAGATAATGGATATCAAATCAAAATTGTCTTTCGAAAGTTTTTTGATGACCTGATGCGAATACTTCAGGTCATCAATCCGGACCTGCAAGTTGATGAATTGGTAAGTTAAACATTCCCTTTCAAAGACCTTGTCTATATTAAATCTCCGTCGTTTAAAAAATAAATAAATAAGTAACTGAATTGTTAAACGGTTAAATCCGCAATTAAGGGTATGAAATTCAGCTTTAGTTTCACATATTCTATTTAATGCACTGACGTCGGCTACTGACTGTGTAGCCCTATCACCCTGTATTTAGCCGCTTTGGTGTAATATCTATACCACCGCATAATAATTAGAACGACTTCGATTATTAAAATCTACAATATAATATGCAAAATAATCTAACAATTTGTGATGAATAGCTTAATGAGAGGGCCGGGATAGTGGCTTTTCAATTACAAGGTTGTGTACAGATGGAGAAGGTAGGAAATTATCAAGTTGCTTTTACTGGATCCGTTCCTTTTACATTTGGATCCACCCGTGGCTCTGTACTCACAAGCTTTTACTCAAATTCAGTAGACGAAAAGGTAATATACAATTTTCAGTAGTTTTTCTGGTAACGTTTACTAAATGCACCATGTTCTTGAATAGACGAAAACACTGTTGAGAACAGCAGCCAGGATTGGGTTTTATGTTTTACGGGCCAAGAACCATTGGAAAGTACTGGCACTTTCGAATGGTTTTATTGTAAGTGATTAAACCAGTGGCATACTAAGCATATTTCATTTTTGTATTTAAAACTTTGTATTTATTTTATAACAAATTTTTGTGTTTCTCTCAGCCGCAGCCAAGTGTATAGGGCTAGCTGGCGAAGGAGAAAAGAATTTGTTTCCGTATTCACCTGCCCCTAAAAAATCAGTAAAATGTATTATACACTGGTTCAATAAAATTAAAAAAAAGTTTGCTGTGTTATATTTTCATATATCTACAAATAATTCAACATAAAAAACATAATTACAATAGTCTAGGACCCTGACAAAAACTTGTGTCAGAACTAATTTTCGAGTTGACTTACAAATTAAGGATTCAGGATAACAAAATAGATAACTTGTAAATACATCAATTTTATTTCATCTGTTTGCATAATAAATAACAAAATTTATTTATGGAGCGGAGATCAACGATGTGATTTTTTTCATTTAATTAATTTACTAGGTAATTTTACGTCGTAAAGTTACCATTTACCTTTTTTTTACTCCAACTTTTGAAGAATGGCACGAAATAGCAAGTGGATGAAAACGACTTAATTCTACATAGTGGAAATTTCCATTACTTAAAATTTCAAAATATTCAAAATCAAGAAATTGCTGCATACACATTGTCAAAAAATAAAACCGAAACACTAAAGAAATTAATATTTAGAAAAAATACAAAGCGCCACAATCAAACAACAAATGTGCAAAATAGTAATGTTATTATTATTATTGATTAATACAATAATTTATTCAATTTATTAATCAATTAAAACTAACAATTTTAATGCATACAACTTCAATATAAATTCACTGTTCCCAATTAATTTAAATGTAACTACCATGAAATTTGCTTTTGGCATTAGTTTTTTCGTCATTAGTAGTAATAAAGCACCAACAACGAATCCAAATTTTTTCCAACATTACTTTTAAATGTGATTGAAAAGAAATGAAAATTTCAATTGAGCAACATTACAACTTAAACTACCCAAATCAGACAATATCCGGTAAGAGTTTTGTCAATGTAGCCGAACGATGTGTTCTGTTCGACGACGTCAAACTAAATCTCCTTTTATAAAATATTTGTTTCCATTTATTTATATCTATTTTTAAGCAATGTTCAAAACAACTTCGTTTAAAAAAAGGCTGAAAAAGGTCTTACTAAAAGTGGTTATCAAGTGTGTATAAAGCTGGAGCCTCAGTATTGTTAAGCGGGGTTCAATAATTCTAGAACTGTAAATTTAGCACTCAAAAAAGACACCTAAATTGTACAGCATACTAAACTATAAAGTCAGTACCGTATCAATACAAAATTATTCTTAAGTGTTCAGTAACCGTACCTAGTTTGTCTAAACTTAAATCTTCAAAATTTCAAGCGAGGGTATTAAGATACTTCCCCAGATAACGTAAAATGTAGCCGTAAACATGTTAATGTTTATCCGGGTGTGCCTCGCCAATCGAATTAATTAATTAAAAACTAATTATCGACTAATTCTAGACTAAGTTTAACTCACATGACTAGTTCAATTCATCTTAACTTCAATTCCTTATATTAAGATTGAATCAAGATACCTTATACCATAACTATTCTAAAATTCTGCGCACACATGTTGCGACTATGTGTTGACAATGGCTTACGTCAAATGTCATAAATGATGCAGACAATTTTACTTTTGCAGACAATTTGAACTTTATGAAGAATGGCTAAAAGCATGTTGTAAAACATCTAAAACATATACTAACATAGTAATTTAAAGTTGTGAATGTATTTGCTAATCTAATAATAATAGGACTAGTGCAATAAATGCTATAGATGTCATTAAAGACTAATTAATAAAGACTTGTTTCGTAGTGAATTTGCAAAATAAACTACAATTTTTTTCATATTATTCTTAATGTTAGAACCATTTGTAAAAGTTTACTGTTAGGAATTGAAAGTGTGCTCACTTGTATTTTTCCAAAACTTACTAGAATGTATGCTTAATTGACTAAACGTTTATGCCAGCTATGCGTTTATTCACTCCAACTTCACGGTATTTCTCGGAATATCTGCTCAAATCGGATTTCAAATCGGAGATGAAAATATAGTTATATGGAAATTACAAAATAGAAAGTACATACAAGCATTTAAGTAACTAAAAATCGGGTATTACTATTTTACGCCGCAAATCTGGCTAGAATCTGAGCTCCTGATTCAATGATCCCGCATATAAGGGGTTTAAATTTTAGTCAGCAACGTAGCCTCATATAAACATCGATTTAGAACAAACTTAAAATTATTTTGTTACTTTGGCAAATCTAAATAATCAAGTTTAACAGAGAAGCATTTTGCCATTTTGCAAACAATTCTCTGTAAATGAGTCAGATTTTTAGCCTTATGTCTGCTATTTTGTGTTACCAATTTGAGATTTTGTAAACACTTAGCTTAAGACGCTAGCTAGAAGCTTAAGACGCTAGCATACCACATTCTAATAACAAAAACATGTTACGTTACATTAAACAGTAACTTTTTGATTTTGTAAATGGAATTTAGACTAGAAGTTTAGTTTAAAGCAATAAAATAGAAGTAGTCCCATCGTTTTTTTTTTCTTGGCAGCTATAATTAAACACTTAATATAAAAATTTTACAAAATTTTTCGCATAGTTTCTGAAGCGAAAATAAAGATAAGCAAAAGTGACAATGTTTGGTTGGTGAAGCAATCAATTAGCGAATTGAGCCAAATCTGCCGACAACAAAGCGAAAAACAACAGTTTTTGATTCTTCATGACGTAATACACACTGAAAGTAGTTTAGAGCAGTGTTTACGGAATTTTTAATCAAAAATCGAAAACCAATCACTTGCACAAAACCTGATTACCATTTACTACTAATCAGTGCAATAAAAATACTCCACTCAATAAACATTACCCATATTTTATTCAGGTTTAACTTCCTGTTTAACAGAAAATTGAATCGTTGTCAGATATAGTTCCTGCAAAACGCAATGCAATCAATCGCGTATTTGGAAATAATCAAGTCGAGTTGCAGGTTATACCATTTGTGTACACAGAGTTTTGAATGGAATTTGTAAATGTCACTTAGAAGAATTAAATTAACTTGAATTAAACATAGTCAGTTCACTCAAATTAAAAGTGTAGGATAAATTTTTGATTCAAATTGCGAAGTGATTTGAAACATTTGTTGTTGGCTTAATTCAGTTCATTTTGAGTTTGTTCGAATGAAGTAAGAATGGAATTTTTAAATATTATCAATGAAAACGTCAAATTAAATCATTTGTGAATAAATTTTTTTTTTAAGATTTTAAGCGCACTAATGATCGCCAAAATTAACCAAATTATCTAACAAACTACAGTGTCTACCATTTCAAACGATACAACCCAAAAAGTCGTCAATGGAGACTTTGGAAAAATTGTAAACAATGGAGGGCTTATTTGTCCGTTTTGGATTTAATGTGTTAAAATGATGATTTTTTTTTTCAAATCCAAGTTTTAGCAATAAACTAACTTTTAATATTAGGCTGTATTGTTTGGAACGTAACACACTGTATTTTTTTTCGCGGATCTCATTAATAATGCCAGGAAAAAAGAGAGTTCAAATCAATACAGATGAATTGCCCAAACCAAAAATACAAAGTTGTCAATGAAAGTCAGAACTAAACAAAATAAAGTTTACCAATAATTTAGGTGTACCTGTTCCTGTAAGCAAGTCTAAATGAATTATATGAATAAATAAATATTTGTATTTAACATAGGGGAATGAAGTAATGTTTGATTTGAAGCTAGTTAGAAACTAGTTGAAACACAGCTAGAAGTCTGTGAGGTGGTTCATTATATGGATGCTGTATATGAAAGGCATTACAAAGGTTTGGGATGGAATTTGAACAACCACCCCCTTGTAGCACAGTTTGTATGATAAATACTGATGATCTATTGATCTAAACTCAGCTCTAGAATATCTCTAACGTACGCTATTTCATTTGATTGTATCTGGAACAGATATAACGCGTAGTTGAAGAAGGCTATACTGTACTCTGGGTTTCGGATAACACTAAAGTTGTCCACTGTTCATCAGATATTGATGAGAGAAAGAGATGATGATGCAGAATGAGAGAACATCTCTCATTCTGCTCTGAGTTTTTAAGACAATTAGAAAAATGCCTTCTGGTAGCACTTCTACTCGTAAAAAACAAAGTGTAGCAAATTCATCTAAAAATTCCTGTGTGTCAAAAAACATGCCAACGCAACAAACAACTCTTCCTTTTACACGAAAGCTAAATGCAGAACTTGAAAAAGAGTACACTTCAGATTCTGATACTGATGACGCTGTGCCTGAAAACTGGACCCTCTTGATAGAAGCGGAAGGGTCCTACAAAATATATTGCAGTACCACGAGCGCCGCACGACATTGCAAAAAATTGGAAGTGCAATTCAGAAAAAACAAGAGGCAGAACTAGAATTTCTCCGCAAGGAAATAATTGAAAATTCTGTTCGGATTCGCAACCTTAAAGAAGATGCTGATGAAACCCTTTTGAAAACAATAAAAAGCGTTACGCAATTGTTCAAAAATTTGGGCATTCCTGATCTGGATTATGACGACATCAGACGCATTGGCAAAAAAGATGAATACTCGAGACCTATTATTGTGAAGCTACTCCGTCGCAGGGACAAAATTTTGCTTCTTCAGGCCAAGCGGGTGCTAAAGCAAAACGACGCAACAAACAATGTTTACATTTCGGCCGAGTTGACTTGGAAGGAGGCAACGGAACAGAAACTATTACTACATCATTTATTACATAACTTCATACAAACAATCCTTTGTATAAACCCCAGCCAGTTTATTTTGGGTAATCCAAGGTGCCTTTTTATTTGAGTTCAAAAATCGGTCACATTAAACCGTAAATTTCCTTAAACTTAAAGATAACCTCCAAAGTTGCTTAACCACGAGTTATAATTAGTTAATTGAGATTAAACACCCATTACAATTAACTTTTTAATTTCAAGTTTTACATGAAGTCGGGAGTTTTTAAGGTCACTGAAACTTATTATGACCTCAAATTTACTTATTTATGAACGCAGTTAGCTAACTATGATGAAAAACCGATTGCAATACACTTTTTAATCTCAAGTTTTACATAAAGTTGGGTGTTTTTAAGGTCACTGAAACTTATTATGACCTCAAATTTACTTAATTATGAACCCAATTACTTAACCATGATTAAAAGACCGATTGCAATTAATTTATTATTACATACTTATTATATACACACTATATTTATACTGCATATTTACTATGTGTACAAGTATATTTTATAAATATGGTTATGTTATAGAAATGTTTGATAGGGTTTGAGATTTGGAAAAAGCGCTAAACGGCAGTTTGAAGGTGTGCTATTACTTTAGTAAGTTAAATCAGAAGCCTTTGTTAAAAGTGGGTTGGGACGGGAAACCCTATTCCCTCATGCAATGTTCGTATATGAGGTACTTGTGATCTTTCAAACTTTTCAGTTGGGAAGTATCTCTAAAGTACGCTACAACTACTTGTTTGAAGCCTCAACAGTTAGGGCGTCATGGAGGAAGGAAGTACGTTGTACCATACTCTGATTTTTGAGTATCACTCAAGCTATACAATATACTATGTACTGTACCCCACTGTAGTACTGATTTCTGTTACTTCCGTGCAATTAAACTGGAAACAATACAGTATAGTGAGTCAAACACTAATTAATATAAAATTTTACTTGTAATTAAAAGGAAGAGATCTGACTGAGAGTTATCTCTTTTACCTTGTAAGATGAAACTGGAAATAATTATAAAACGTTGAATTAGCATAACCTATATATTTTTACGCTTGAGATGCACCAACAAAAATTCATGAATACTTCAATTCTAGGAACGCGTTATTGACGTTCAGAGTTTCTTACAAAGAATATTGACAAGCAACGAGCTGCATGGGATAACTATTTCACTGAGCCGAAAATACATCGTGTGATGCAATTCATAATATTAGTTAATGACCTTCGCAAAAGTTGATTTACAAACATTGTATTATACTAGGATGCACTAGAGGGTAATTGACTATTCTTAAAATTAGGTTGACGTATTTCTTACAGTGTATATTTAAAATTATATTTGAAAGGTAACCTTTCAACTCTCAAAGAAATGTTAAGTTTCTCATCACTTCTAATAATATTTCTACTTAATTCTCTACTCTTCAGTTATGTTAATTTTTTTGATCAAGATAATTAAATTAGTAAAATTGGCAGCTGGTGATTGAAGCAATTCTGTGATGCATCATTTGATAGCTTTATTTCTTTGCTGCAAACACATAAGCGTATAGTTATTTAGTATAATTAAACAAAATAGCGGTAGTCTAAACAATATGTTTGTAAGCAATATTTTTTTTACAATTTCTACACATTGTATTTTATATTCCAGAATATAGTAGCATTTTCATTTTTAACAAAGTAATCCCGATTTTTTTCAAGTTCTGATTTATCTCAGAAAAACACTTATTTGACATTTTGTTGTAGTATATTTATGCAATAAAACAAACTTTCTTTTAGCCTAAGAAATGTGAAATAGAA